>LR812530.1:39726329-39901329 GCA_903798195.1 Danio kyathit
TAGTATATTCATGACTCACCTGTCTAACTACGGCAATGACCGACTGGGTCTGTACACCTTCGAGTCTCTGGTGAGGTTTGTGCAGTGCTGGACTCACCTGCGCCTGCAGACGCTTCCTCCTGTCAGACTCGCTCACAAATACTTCCAGATTTTCCCTGATGAGAGAGACCCCTTGTGGCAGGTTTGTGCAAGTACATTTGTTATTGCTTGAGCTTTTATTATAGGGGTGAATCTCACAAATATACACATACATATGGGACAAAGATGCATTGAGTTTTCATTAATTTTATCAAAGATGAAATTTGTTTTTATAATTAAGGATGTGTCCTGTTTAATGATCTATCATACATTTTTACATGATTTAGTCACCCACTAAAATATATTTCTTTGCGATTAGTTTAATTTATACTTTGCTACTATTATTTACTATTTGTTAGCACGATAATAATGCATATTATTATACATATTATTTAAAATGTAATCAAATTTAGTATAATCACTCATTATTTTATATGTTAATAATCACAACTCATCACAACAATAAGTATGTGTGTATATTTTTGTGAGCTCTCCCCTTTTCTACATATGATACTAATACTAACATAAAAGTGATGTGCAAAGTCTTATACTTTAATATGTTATAAATAATTAGTATAGAATTCTAAAAAATAATTACAAATTTTGTGGTTTTATATTGTAGAAGGACCGATTAAACATTTTATATTAAATGAATACATACACTTACCGGCCACTTTATTAGGTATGTCCAACTGCTCGTTAACACAAATTTCCAATCAACCAATCACATGACAGCAACTCAATGCATTTAGACATGTAGACATGGTCAAGACGATCTGCTGCAGTTGAAACCAAGCATCAGAATGGGGAAGAAGGGTTATTTTAAGTGACTTTGAACGTGGCATGGTTGTTAGTGCCAGACGGGCTGGTCTGAGTACTTCAGAAACTACTGATCTACTGGGATTTTCACGCAAAACCATCTCTAGCGATTAAAGAGATTGACGTGAAAAAGAGAAAATATCCAGTGAGTGGAAGTTCTGTGGGCGCAAATGCCTTGTTGATGCCAAAGGTCAGAGGAGTATGGCCAGACTGGTTCAAGCTGATAGAAAGGCAACAGAAACTAAAATAACCACTCGTTACAGCGAAGGTATGCAGAAGAGCATCTCTGAATGCACAACACATTGAACCTTGAGGTGGGTGGGCTACAGCAGCAGAAGACCACATTAGGTGCCACTCTTGTCAACTAAGAACAGGAAACTGATGCTACATTCGCACAGACTCACCAAAATTGGACAATAGAAGATTGGAAAAAAAACATTGCCTGGTCTGATAAGTCTCGATTTCTGCTGCGACATTCGGAGGATAGGGATGATAGGGAATTTGGCATTAACAACATAAAAGCATTGATCCATCCTGCCTTGTATCAACGGTTCAGGCTGGTGGTGGGGGTGTAATGGTGTGGGGGATATTTTCTTAGCACACTTTGGGCCCACTATTACCAACTAAGCATTGTGTCAATGCCACAGCCTACCTGAGTATTGTTGCTGACCATGTCCATCCCTTTATGAACTCGGTGTACCCATCTTCTGATGGCTACTTCCAGCAGCATAGCACATCATGTCATAAAGCGCGAATCGTCTCAGACAGGTTTCTTGAACATGACGATGAGTTCTCTGTACTCAAATGGCCTCCACAGTCGCAGTTGGGATGTGGTGAAATGGGAGATTCGCATCATTGATGTGCAGCCAACAAATCTGCTGCAGCTGCGTGATGCTGTCATGTCAATATGGACCAAAATCTCTGAGGAATATTTCCAGTACCTTGTTGAATCTATGACACGAAGGATTAAAGCAGTTCTGAAGGCAAAAATGGGGTCCAACCCGGTAGTAAGGTGTACCTAACAAAGTGGCCGGTGAGTTTATTTTAGGTCTATTAATTGGCCAGTTAACAATCCTTAAATTGTAATCAATGTTTTCATGTTTAGATAATGAACAGCAAAATGTAATTTTGTTTTAACTACAAGTAATTTATATTTGTCTCATATTCATTTATACTCGAATTATACTCACAAATACTCCACCGATGAACAGAATCCATGTCACGACAAGAGACACAAAGACATCTGGTCCAAAGAGAAGACCTGCGACAGACTGCCCAAATTCCTAGTGATTGGCCCACAGAAGACCGGTAACACTAAATTAATTCTACGATTGGTTTTAAGCCATTTAAACCGTAAGGAACTCAAATGCAGTTCAATAATTAATGCTTTATGATGTAGAGCCCTTCATTTGGCATTTAAATCATACAACATAATGTTTCCAGGAAATGGGATGAATATTTGATGAAACCATCTGAATGCTGTGCTTTATTCTGCGGTCATGCTTTTTGTATAGGAACTACAGCCCTGCACTCGTTTCTCTCTCTTCATCCTGCCATCAGCAGCAGTTTCCCCAGCCCTGTCACTTTTGAGGAGGTTCAGTTCTTCAGCGGACCAAACTACCAGCGTGGCATTGACTGGTAACTATGGCAACAGCGTCCATACCTCATTTCGTTTGTTTCCAAATCAGTTACCAATTTAATTCAAGAACTCATTTTTGGATCAGGCTGAACGCATCAAATTATTTACATCATTTTTCCTTTGAATTTCCATTGACTTTTTTATCTGTCACACGGAGCCACAGTTGTTATAAAGCAAGGTTATTTGTGGTTAAGCACACAAACATAAGTTTATATATTTTATTAAAACTGGATTAAATTATTAATGCATAAAACAAAGTTAGAAAACATCATAGTTCCTTCACCCACTTAAGCAATATTTGTTTTTGATTTCTACAGAACAAACCACTGTTATACAATGACGTGCCTAAATACCCTAACTTGCCTAATTAACCAAAATTTAATTCTTTAAATTGCACTTTAGTATATCTTCTAGTATCTTGAAAAAATATCTAGTAAAATATTATGTACTGTCATCATGGCAAAGATAAAAAATTTAGGTATTGGATTTGTTTTTGGATTCACAGTGTTGTCTTACTCTTTCTTTCTTGCCTCAGGTATATGGATTTTTTCCCTGTGCCCTCAAATGTAAGCACAGACTTTTTGTTTGAGAAGAGCGCCAACTACTTTGACACCGAAACTGCCCCAAAGAGAGCAGCTGCCCTGCTACCAAGAGCCAAAATCATCTCCATTCTCATCAACCCTGCTGACCGGGCATATTCCTGGTACCAGGTGTGTTTATATTTCCAACTATTATTCACATGCATTTTCTTTTCTTTTTTTGTAATATTATTTGTATTGGGCGACGCGGAGGCGCAGTGGGTAGCACAATCGCCTCACAGCAAGAAGGTCGTTGGTTCAAGCCTCGGCTGGGTCAGTTGGCATTTCTGTGTGGAGTTTGCATGTTTCCTCCAAGTGCTCCGATTTCCCCCACAAGTCCAAAGACATGCGGTATAGGTGAATTGGGTAAGCTAAAATTGACCGTAGTGTATGTGTGTGAATGAAAGTGTATGGATGTTTCCCAGTGATGGGTTGCAGCTGGAAGGGCATCCGCTTTGTAAAACATATGCTGGATAAGTTGGCGGTTCATTCCAATGTGGTGACCCCAGATTAGAGACTAATCTAAAAAATAAAATCAATGAATTATTTGTATTTTAACTTTACACTCAGATAATACAGAAGTAAAAATAACATTAAAACAAATAAAACAAAAAAAAACTTCTCAGAATTTTACATCAATATTTGTGATGTTTCTTCATCAATCAACACATTTCCAACTTTTTAGGAAAAATGTGAAAGGTCTCAAACCTCCTTTAAAGATCTTTTGTTTATCTCTTAATATATAGGTTATATTTTCTATTGTCATGTTTGTAACCATGTCTTTCAGCCAACATCCTATATTTAGTGTACTGCCAACCTGATTTCACCAACTAGGACATGTTCCTGGATTAGCATCTATGTTGATTCTGGAACAAAATTCCAATCAGCCAATCAGAATTAAGTGATACGTTTACCATTTATGTTAAGTTTAGGCTTGCACTTTTTAGGTTTATGCACTTCTACGTGATTGTTATCCAGCTATTATTCCCCTCTAATTCTGGGAGTAATTTACAGTTATGGTTGGGTTTAGGGGTGGGGATTAGGCGTGGATTACATTTTCCAACAAAAATAATGATCCAGAATCAACATAGACATTAATCCAGGATCGCATCGTACTTGGCAAAATCATGACATGCTTAGTTGTACACACATTTTCCCAATTTAAAGAAATAATCTGTTTACGTTGAAGAATACATATATTCATAAATATATATTCAGTCTTTTTAATCTTGGTTTCGATAGGGTATAAATGAATCAGAGGTGACAGTGGAGTATTAACACAAAGTATCTTCTCTATCATCTCTTTCACTTCTTTCCAAAGAGGTCTAATTTTTCCACACTTCCATATAGGGCTGCACAATATATTGCTTCAGCATTGATATCCCAATGTGCACATCCGCAATAGTCACATCGCAAGATATGCAATGTTGAGTCTGAATTATAGTTGACCAGGAGCTACAGAATTGTATTTAATCACTGTATTTATATGAAATTTATATGATTTATGCAAAAAAAAAAAAAAAAAAAGTTTCTTATTTGGAATTTTTGTCTTTTTTCTAGTCCAAATATCTACAGTTCATAGCTTGTTTTAAGCAAAAACTATAAATTTTTACTTATTTCTTCTGGCAGTAAAAACTAAACGATATTTTTACTTTTTTAAATATATTTTCCTCTTTATTTTTAGAATCTTTCTGATATTTGGACTAGAAACGAGACAAATTCAGCACAGAAAAAGTTACGCACACACGCATAACAGAACACACAAGAGAGAGTGAGCCTGCACCCTCCCATTCGTGCCTTCACTCACACATTCTTGCTATATGGAGAAAGCAGTGCAGCCTTAGAAAGAGTTGTAACATTTTGCTGATAACAAGTTCTCTGATCTTCTTGCTTATCAGTCACACGAAACCACAGCTTTTATGAAGCAAGGTTATATGAGGTCAAGCACACAAACTTAAGTTCATATATTTAAATAAAACAAGATTAAATTATTAATGCATAAAACAAAGTTAGAAAACATCATAATTCCTTCACCTAACCAATATTTGTTTTTGATTTCTACAGAACAAAGTAAGAAAAGCATTGTTTTGCATTGTGATTATTCATTCTCTGTATCTGAATACTGTTGGACTCCCCAGAAAACCGTCAAATAGTGCTATTTAAACCATCTTGTGACAATGTATTGATATCGCAATATTTATCACAGAAAAATAAAGTATCGCAATAACAGATTTTTCCAATACCGTGCAGCCGTTCTCCCATGTGCAATGATATTATGTATCTTTAAACTCATTGCATCTTTTACAGGTGTCAGGAATGTTTTCATTATATTTATGCAATACCACTGGACACATGCATTTTCTGTGACATAAAATGGCAGATTTCAGAATCTGCAACTTCCACTGAGACATACAGGACTTATTTTACATACTACCCAAGTAGCAGCACGTGAGCTGAAAATGACAACAGTTTAATCCTCTGTCTCCAGCATCAGAGGGCTCATCAGGACCCCGTGGCGCTGAACCACACATTTGATGAAGTGGTCTCTGCTGCTCCGTCATCTCCTGCTGGCCTGCTGTCTCTGCACCGCCGCTGCCTGCAGCCTGGAGCCTACAGCAGCCATCTGGACCGCTGGCTACACCACTACCAACCCAGCCAGGTGTGTGTGTACACCACTTCAATAGCTATTGCTCCATTGTTGTGCATACAATAGATCTGTGTGTCTTCAAAGAGTTTTTGACATTCTATGATTGACGCAGAGAGTTTAAAACATGCCAAAACAGACAATATATGAGCAGCACACACAGCTCCAATAAAAACCTTTTGTGTTAACCTTAATTTTACATCTATTTCCTAAAGCGGAGTGTTGCAGGGTCTTAAAAAGTATTAAAAGTTGATAAATCAATGTAGAGAAATTTAAGCCCTTAAAAAGTATTAAAAAGTCTTAAATGCTTTTTTGGCAGGTATTAAATTTGATATAATTTTTGATTATGCAATGTATGGTTGTATGCTAAAGTTTGCCTGAATTAAATCTGCGAATTTTAGCATGCTGTGCAGTTTATGAAAACAATAAATCCTGCTAGATTTGACATCATGCTGCTTTGTTTACTGCAGTAACCATGGCAGCACCATTATTTCTGCAGTTCTATATGCACCAGCCTGCTGAATTAGCTAGATTAAATAGATTTTTATTCAGTATATGAAAGATGTTTTAGTTTTGGATTAGTTTCTTACATTAATATTTAGTAAATATACTGTAAGTTAAAATCTCGCCAGTGTTTCCGGTTGAAAAGTGGTTATAAGGTCTTAAAATATATGGAAAGAGTCTTAAAAAAGGTCTTAAAAGGTATTGAATTTCACTCTCTAATTCCTGTATATACTCTGTAAAGCAGAACTCAGGCAAAGTAATGTTAAGAAATAACCATTTTGTATTTAATTGTTTTTTCTTTAATGTAGCTTATTCTTGAAACTGCAGTTTAATTTTTAGGAGAAATTATTTGAATGTCTCAATCTTTCATGTTGAAAACAGAAGAGCTGCCTTATATTTTTTGAAAACACTGAATCCTTTTTTTCATGATCCTTATTACTTAACGTACTGTAAAGTTTAAAAGAACAGCATCTATTTGATTACTAATATTAATATTTTGAAATATCTTTTGGATCTTTAGAAATGTATTTATAGTCACTATACAATTTACATTTCAGATACTTTTGCTGAGTAAATGTTTTTATTTGTTTTTCTTTAAAACAAAACAACAACAATTGTATGTAAAAATGTTCCCAGAGATGGGTTGCGGCTGGAAGGGCATCCGCTGTGTAAAATCGTGCTGGATAAGTTGGCGGTTCATTCCGCTGTGGCGACCCCGCAAGGGACAAAAGCCGACAAGAAAATGAATGAATGAATGAATGTATGTAAAAATAAGATGCATAAAATGTCTTTGGATTTGAGAGATGATATTGATATACAAGATATTTCCAGGTCTTGTATTAAAAATAGTTTTAAATGTGAATTTTAGCTCAGTTTTAGCTTATTTCTAATCAATTTTAGTTGTTTAAAACCCTTCATGGTTGAGAACCACTGTTTTCAGTGCTTTTATTACACTGTTTACAGGGTTTTTTTTGCAACCCAGGCTCATTGCAAATGTGTCTCTCAGCTTACATTTTTGCGAAACGTATAATACTGTATGTTGCTCCAGGTACATTTTGTTAAACATTTCAGATGATAAATCCACTAGCGGGCACTGTCTACATTTTTGTGAATTTAAAATAATTAGGGTACATTTTGTTGTATGTTTTAAACACGCAACCTACATACACCTCCACTAAAAGGCTACAGACTATTTATTCACTGTATTTATGTGGAATTTATAGGATTTTAAAAAAAAAATCTTGCTTACAAGTTTTGTCTTGTTTCTAGTCCAAATATCTACATTTCATAGCTAGTTTTAAGCAAAAACTCTTAATTTTCACTTATTTCTTCTGACAGTGAAAACTAAACAAAATTTTTACTTTTTTAAATATATTGTACTCTTTATTTTTAGAATCATTTTGATATTTGGACTAGAAACGAGACAAAAGAAAGTAAAAAAAAAAAGCATTGTTTTGCATAGTGATTATTCAATCTCTGTCCTCAACACTATTGGACTCCCCAGACAACCATCAAATAGTGCTATTTAAATAAAGTATCACAATAACAGATTTTTTCCAATATCGTGCAGCCCTACTCCAATATGCAATGATATAATGTGCTTTTAAACTCATTGCATCTTATACAGGTGTCCGGAATGTTTTTATTATATTTCTGCAATACCACTGGACACATGCATTTTCTGTAATAAAAATGTCTTTGGATTTGAGAGATGGTATTGATTTACAGGATTTCCCCAGATCTTAATTGTAAATGTGAATTTTGTGAATGTGAATCTTAGCTCCGTTTTAGCTTAATTTTTGTCTTCTTTTAAATCATTTTAAGTTGTTTAAAAACCTCCATGGTTGAGAATCACTGTTTTCAGTGGGTTTTTTACACTGTTTACATTTTTTATTTTTATTTTTAACCCAGGCTCATTGCAAATATGTTTTGTGAAATATTACTCCAGGTACATTTTGTTGAACATTTCAGATGATAAATCCACTAGAGGGTGCTGTCTACATTTTTGTGAATTTAAAATGTGTTAATTAGGGTACGTTTTGTTGCACGCGTGTGCAACAATAACTCTAGAGCTACTGTATAGTTAAAAGCATAGTTCCTGGCTGTGTTCTATTCCCAGTCCCCCCCTTATGCTCTATTCATTTAGAAAACGTCTAACATTAAAATTAAATTCAATTGGTATGATTAAAAAACAAAGCATTAAAGTCATCACTCTTAGGGGTGTAATTTGCTTTCAAAGTATTTTTACAGTTCAGTTTTAGCGATCTTCATATTGACAATTGCGCTTCCTTCGCAGTGCACTTTGAAAACATTTATGCCATTTTGAACACAGCCGTGGCTCATGACGAAAGCTATAGGTGACCTAATATTTAAAAGCGGATTTTGCGTTACGTCTCCAAAGCTTGTGAAAACAGAAATATATAGCATACGTTAATGCTTTAATTTATAGTGGGTTATTTATTAAGAAATGTATCTGCATATGACATGGGCCTGTAGTTTAGAACATTTCTGCAGTGGTTTGAATGCGTCCAATTGTAAAAGTAGACTTTTCAAAAAAAAAAAAAAAAAAACCAATATCCTACTTAATAATACTAATTATTATTAAGTAGTTTTTTTTTTTATTCTTAATAAATAGCCTACTGTAAATTAGGCCTACAACCATTAACGGTTTATATGATTTATATATGAGATTAGAATACATGTTAGCTTAGTGATTTTAAATGGAATAGTCGCAATAATATTTGTAAAATCACAGCTCATTGACAGACATCAGCAGACACTACATTGGGTTCTGAGTGTTACCCTAGTCTGTGTCTGTTGGCATCTGTCAGAGCTTGTTTTTGCCAATTAAGCATGCTGAATTGGCTCATGTTTGGTGCTGTAATGTCTATAAAGTGCCGTGCTGTAAACTGGTGACGGTCTGTGTGTGCATTGTGAATTGGGCTTTAGTGTATCTGCGCTGGTTCTGAATTGTCCTATAATCTGAGCAGGTGTGTTCAGTTGTTTCAGTGTGTGTGGGATGTGTTTTATGGTGTGAGCAGATGCTGATTGTGGATGGTGTGCAGCTGCGCTCCGGTCCTGCTCAGGTGATGGATGGGATTCAGAAGTTCCTGGGAGTCACACCGTACTTCAACTACACACAGGCTCTGACGTATGACATCTAGTTACTATACACTGTAAATGTAGTTCAAAACTCATAGTTCCAATTGTAAAGGCTAATTTATTTATTGTAGATTTCTAGAAAGAAAAAGAAAAAAGGTGCGCTTGTTAAAGGGATAGTTCACCCAAAAATGAATATTCTGTTATTGTTTACTTTTCTTGTTTCAAACCTTTATGAGTTTCTTTCTTCTATTAAACACAAAAATGAATCTGTTTTGAAAAAAGTTGGAAACCCGAAATCATTGGCTTCCATAGTTTTTGTTTTTCTTATTTGGAAGTCAATGGTTACAGGTTTTCAGCATTCTTCAAACTATCTTCTTTTGTGTTCTAAGAGATCAAAATCCTGCCAAATGTTTCACGGTCGTGGACTGAAAAATAATAAGGCTCATAGTTCAAAACTCACACTTCCACTTGTAAAGGCTATTTTATTTAATGTAGAAAAAAGTTAAACTTGTTGAAGGGATAGTTCACTGAAAAAAATGATTTTCTGTCATTGTTTACTTGCCCTTTATAATTTTCAATCCTTTGAGTTTCTTTCTTCTGTCGAACATAAAAAAATTTCTTTAAAATTAAAAATTGTAATCATTGACTTCCATAGTTTTTGTTTTTCCCTCATTTGGAGGCCAATGGTTACAGGTTTTCAGCATTTCTCAAAATATCTTCTTTTGTGTTCTATGGGATCAAAATCCTGCCAAACGTATCACAGTCGTGAACTGAAAATTAATAAGGCTCATATAGTTCAAAACTCAGGGGTGACGTAGTGGTGCAGTGGGTAGCGCTGTCGCCTCACAGCAAGAAGGTCGCTGGTTCGAGCCTCGGCTGGGTCAGTTGGCATTTCTGTGTGGAGTTTGCATGTTCTTCCCACGTTCGCGTGGGTTTCCTCCGGTGCTCAGGTTTCCCCCACAAGTCCTTAGATATGCGCTATAGATAAATTGGGTAGGCTAAATTGTCCGTAGTGTGAATGGGAGTGTATGGATGTTTCCCAGTGATGGGTTGCAGCTGGAAGGGCATCCGCTGCATAAAACATGTGCTGGATAGGTTGGTGGTTCATTCCACTGTGGCGACCCCTGATTAATAAAGGGACTAAGCTGAAAAGAAAATGAATAAATGATTTCAAAACTCACACTTCCACTTGTAAAGGCTATTTTATTTAATGTAATTTCCAAAAAAAAAAGTTTAAAGGGATAGTTCACCCAAAAATGAATATTCTGTTATTGTTTACTTGTTGTTGTTTCAAATCTTTATGAGTTTCTTTCTTCTATTGAACACAAAAATGAATCTGTTTTGAAGAAAGCTGGAAACTCGTAATCATTGACCTCTCTAGTATTTGTTTTTGTGACTTATGAGATCTAGTTACTGCACACCACCTTCACACTCGCAGTAAATGTAGTTTAAAACTTCCACTTGTAAAGGCTAATGTTTAACACCAATTTGAACAAATCTATTTTATTTAATGTAGATTTCTAAAAATAAAAAAAAAATGGTTTAATTGTTTCAAACCTTTATGAGTTTCCTTCTTGTATGGAACACAAAAATGAATCTGTTTTGAATAACGCTGGAAACCCGTAATCATTAACTTCCATAGTTTTTTGTTTTTCCTCGTTTGCAAGTCAATGGTTACAGTTTTTCAGCATTCTTTAAAATATCTTCTTTTGTGTTCTATGTGATCAAAATCCGGCCAAATGTATCGCGGTCAAAGATCAACAAATAATAAGACTCATAGTTCAAAACATAGTTCCACTTGAGGGATAGTTCACCCAAATATGAACATAACTGTAATACATAACTGTAATTGTTTACTTGCCCTTTAAGAGTTTCTTTCTTCTATTAAACATAAAAATGAATCTGTTTTGAGGAAAGCTGAAACCCGTAATCATTAACTTTCATAGTTTTTGTTTTTTCTCTCATTTGGAAGTCAATGAGGGAAAAGAAGATATTTCGAAGAATGCTGAAAACCTGTAACCATTGGCTTCCATAATATTTGTTTTCCCCTCATTTGGAGGTCAGTGGTTGCAGGTTTTCAGCATTCTTCGAAATAGCTTCTTTTGTGTTTCACAGTGATGTTAGAAAAATAAAATGTATAAAATAACAAGCGAAGTAGCATATTTAAAACATATTTAAAGGCACAGTACGCCCCAAAATAAAAATGTGGTGTTAAAGGGTTACTATAGAAAAACTGCTCATAGTAAGCACAGAATATAAGGGCATACAAAGTCATTTTACTCATCCAGGATGTAGTTAGCTTTTTGCAATTTAATAAAGTCAAGTTTGGCTATATCATGTATTTTTTAAATCATTTTGAGAGTCAAAAAGCATACAGTATATGGTAAATATAAGTATAGGTAAAACTAAATGAATAAACATGGCTCCTAATGATACAGTAAGGACTTACGAAGCATCATTAATATGAACATTATTTAAAACATTATGCAAATGTTTCTGAACATGCTTATGATGTGTATCAAGCATTGTGAATCTGTAAAAAAGGTTCTTTCACACACTGATCTTTTTGCTTCATATTACCTCAAGCTATTATCTTTATCAATTTAGTTTAGCCTGTGCATGCTTGTTTGACTCTCAAGCTGACTTCAATGTTCTACTGAAGAAAAAGTCAATCACATCTTGGCCTGAGAGAAATTACTGCATTTTCCTCTTAAAATTCAGAGCCAGTGTGTGATTATTTTACAATCACTTGTTGTTTTGTTATATAATGTCAGTACATGAATGCATCTTCATTCTTTTAATGCAGTAATGTAATTCCTTTTCAAAGTTTTTTTTATTATTAAAGGAGAAATAACCTCTGCTTTCTCTTTAAAGGTTTGATGAGAGTAAAGGTTTCTGGTGTCAAAAACTAGAGGCAGGACGCTCTCGCTGTCTGGGAAAAAGCAAAGGAAGGAAATATCCCGACATGAGCCTTGAGGTACAACTCACTTCTCAGCATCAGATCTCCAGATATGAATAGCATTTCAGATAGAGCAAGTGAAATTTGAGTAATCTTTTCCTCTCTTTAATTGGTTGCACATTTGAGAAAGCTATTTGAATCTCTATGTTGAGTGTTTGAAATCAAGTGAGAATAGAGAAAAATAGATTAAAGTGCAGCTTAAACTGTTCACTGATCAGTTTGTTGCAGCATTAGGTCACATCATGTTCTTCTTTGACCAGTTTAATGAACACTAAAACAAGTTTCCCCTGAGTGATTAGAAAACAGTATTGAATATATTTATTGGTTTTATTTATAATATTCTTTAAATGTATTTGAATAACAGCTGTTTCTGACACGTTAGAGAAAAGCTAAATCATCACAAACTTCTGTTTTTAGTCAAATGGAAACGGCAAAAAAAGTTTACAAAATGTAAAAGTAAATTTTGGTATCCACATTTCAGCTTTTGTCATGTCTTTTTGAAATCTAAATGACTTGAGGTGATGTCAAATGAAACATTTGAATGTATAACTTTTTATTTGTATGCCATTACTTTAAAATGTTTTTGTCATATTTTTGGATTATCTCAAACTTTTAGTTGATTTTATTTTAATTGTCATATGTTTTCAGCACATAAAAAAGTAAACATCTGGGATATTAAATCATATTTATCTCATAGTTTTAAGTCATAAAATGTTTAATTTTAATTGATCTTAACCTCTCAGAAATATGGATTATTAGACTTATCCCAGATTTTAACTTTAGCTTATTTTAAATCTTTTTGTCTCATAATTTTTTATCGTTATCATTTTGACTTTTTAGCTCGTAATTATGACTTTTATATATTTTTCTCATCATTTTAACTTCTACTGTTCTGAATTTTTGGCTTTACTGTTTATCTCAAAATTATTACTCGTCTCAGACTTTTTACAATCTTTATTTTAAATCCCTTTTTTATTTACTTTTTACCATCTTATTTTTATTTTAAATCACTTTTTTACTTTTTACCATCTTATTTTAATTTTAATTTACTTTTTACAATCTTATTTTTATTTTAATTTACTTTTTACCATCTTATTTTTATTTTAAATAATTTTTGTACTTTTTACCATCTTATTTTTATTTTAAATCACTTTTTTACTTTTTACCATCTTATTTTTATTTTAAATCACTTTTTTTTACTTTTTACCTTCTTATTTTTATTTTAAATCATTTTTTTTAGTTTTTACCATCTTATTTTTATTTTTATTTACTTTTTACCATCTTATTTTTATTTTAAATCACTTTTTTAAATTTTTTTGAATTTTTACCATCTTATTTTCATTTTAATTCACTTTTTTACCATCTTATTTTATTTCAAATCATTTTTTTTACTTTTTACCATCTTATTTTTATTTTAAATCATTTTTTTTTACTTTTTACCATCTTATTTTTATTTTAAATCTTTTTTTTTTACTTTTTACCATCTTATTTTTAGTTAAAATTTTTTTTTTTACTTTTTGACATCTTATTTTTATTTTAAATCATTTTTTTTTACTTTTTACCATCTTATTTTTATTTTAAATCTTTTATTTTTTACTTTTTACCATCTTATTTTTCATTTTAAATCATTTCTTTTTTTTTTTTACTTTTTACCATCTTATTTTTTTTAAATCACTTTTTAATTTTTTTTTTTTTACTTTTTACCATCTTATTTTTATTTTAATTTACTTTTTACCATCTTATTTTTATTTTAAATCATTTTTTTACTTTTTACCATCTTATTTTTATTTTAAATCATTTTTTTTTACTTTTTACCATCTTATTTTTTTTAAATCACTTTTTAATTTTTTTTTTTTTACTTTTTACCATCTTATTTTTATTTTAAATCATTTTTTTTACTTTTTACCATCTTATTTTTATTTTAAATCATTTTTTTACTTTTTACCATCTTATTTTTTATTTTAAATCACTTTTTTACCATCTTATTTTTATTTTAAATCATTTTTGTTTTACTTTTTACCATCTTATTTTTATTTTAAATAATTTTTTTACTTTTTACCATCTTATTTTTTATTTTAAATCATTTTTTTACTTTTTACCATCTTATTTTTATTTTAAATCATTTTTTTACTTTTTACCATCTTATTTTTATTTTAAATCATTTTTTTTTACTTTTTACCATCTTATTTTTATTTTAAATCATTTTTTTACTTTTTACCATCTTATTTTTATTTTAAATCATTTTTTTACTTTTTACCATCTTATTTTTATTTTAAATCATTTTTTTTACTTTTTACCTTCTTATTTTTATTTTAAATCATTTTTTTACTTTTTACCATCTTATTTTTTATTTTAAATCACTTTTTTTTACTTTTTACCATCTTATTTTTATTTTAAATCTTTTTTTTTTTACTTTTTACCATCTTATTTTTATTTTAAATCATTTTTTTTTTACTTTTTACCATCTTATTTTTATTTTAAATCATTTTTTTTACTTTTTACCATCTTATTTTTATTTTAAATCATTTTTTACTTTTTACCATCTTATTTTTATTTTAAAATCATTTTTTTACTTTTTACCATCTTATTTTTATTTTAAATCATTTTTTTAGTTTTTACCGTCTTATTTTTATTTTAAATAATTTTTTTTACTTTTTACCATCTTATTTTTTATTTTAAATCACTTTTTTACCATCTTATTTTTATTTTAAATCTTTTTTTTTTACTTTTTACCATCTTATTTTTATTTTAAATCTTTTTTTTTTTACTTTTTACCATCTTATTTTTTTTAAATCACTTTTTAAATTTTTATTTTTACCATCTTATTTTTATTTTAATTTACTTTTTACCATCTTATTTTTATTTTAAATCACTTTTTTACTTTTTACCATCTTATTTTTATTTTAAATCACTTTTTTACTTTACCATCTTATTTTTATTTTAAATCATTTTTTTTACTTTTTACCATCTTATTTTTATTTTAAATAATTTTTTTACTTTTTACCATCTTATTTTTATTTTAAATAATTTTTTTACTTTTTACCATCTTATTTTTATTTTAAATCTTTTTTTTTTACTTTTTACCATCTTATTTTTTTTAAATCACTTTTTAAATTTTTATTTTTACCATTTTATTTTTATTTTAATTTACTTTTTACCATCTTATTTTTATTTTAAATAATTCTTTTTTACTTTTTACCATCTTAATTTTATTTTAAATAATTCTTTTTTACTTTTTACCATCTTATTTTTCATTTTAAATCATTTTTTTTTTTTTTTTAACTTTTTACCATCTTATTTTCATTTTAAATATTTTTTTTTTTTTTTTTTTTCTTTTTACCATCTTATTTTCATTTTGAATCACTTTTCTTTTTTTTTTTTTTACTTTGACTATGAAGTCAAAACATATGCAGGATGATAATTTCGACTTTTTAACCAAAGAATTTTGACTCTCATAATGTCGACTTTATATAATTATGGCATCCATATTTCATTCTCTCCATGATTTTGACTCGGAACGGAGATAACTAAAACTATGATTTACAAAAGCATGATTTAGAATTGTATATGTGCATCTAACTCGCATTTTTATTTTATTTTTTTGTCCTATCTCACAGTCCAGGGCATTTCTGTCCGAGTATTACCGTGGGCAGAATGTGGAGTTACTCAGGATGCTGAAACGTCTGGGTCAACCTCTGCCTGTCTGGCTCAGAGATGAACTGCACAATGCCAGCTGGAGCTGAGAAACACAAACAGTACAGCAGGAGACGCACGGCAGAACCACGCTGCTCCTCACAGGAGAACTCAGGGCCCGTGTGTGGCAGGAGCCAAAAGAGGACCGACCCGCTCGCCCTCCATAATCCACACGGCCTCTGACCCAACAGACGGCCTTATGGCGCTGTCACAGTCTGAACGAAGCCCTCAGAGTCAGACGAGAAGCTTCTCAGCCGATGTTCATGGAAACACGGATATGGAAATGGGAACGACCTCATTAAAAAGACTTCCAGAGTCCATTATGAAACGGCTGTTTTAAATGCAAATATAGTCTTCTAGGAAGAGAAAGAGAGCGTCGCACTGAACCTCTAGGAGATTGAGGACATTTTGTGGAAATACCCTTGAAAGCGAGGGACTGTGAGAGGATTATTTAAATTCTATTCTCGAAAAATCTTTAACTCTGCCAAGCAGGGAAGTATTTAAATGTCTCATAAATGTCAGCCATCTTGCTGCCTTTCCCAAAACATTTGCTGTTGAAGTGATTTCTGATTGAAGTCGACAAACATTGTGCAGTCCAAGAAGCTATAAGGAGTATAAGATCATACATGTGGCATAGCACACTTTGTGTTATTTATTAGATTTTTGTATTGAATGAACCAGGCAAATATTTCTTTATTAATGAGATAGTTCACCCAAAACTGAATATTTACTTAATATTTACTCACCCTAAAGTAGCTATAAACCTTTCAGAGTTTCCTTTTTCTGTTGAACACAAAAGAAGATATTTTTAAAAATGTTAGAACTCTGTAACCATTGACTACCATCGTAGGAAACACAAATAACAACACAAAAGAAGATATTTAAAAAAAATGTTAGGACTCTGTAACCATTGACTACCATAGTAAGAAACACAAATAACACAAAAGAAGATACTTAAAAAAAATGTCAGGACTCTGTAACCATTGACTACCATAAAAAACAAACAACACAAAAGAACATATTTAAAAAAATGTTAGGACTCTGTAACCATTGATTACCATAGTAGGAAAACCAAATAACAAAAAGAAGATATTTAAAAAAAATTAACTCTGTAACCATTGACTACCATAGTAAGAAACATAACACAAAAGAAGATACTTAAAAAAATGTTAGGACTCTGTAACCATTGACTACCATAAAAAACAAACATAACACAAAAGAAGATACTTAAAAAAATGTTAGAACTCTGGTTTTCCTACTATGGTAGTCAATGGTTACAGAGTTCTAACATTTTTTTAAATATCTTCTTTTGTGTTATGTTTGTTTTTTATGGTAGTCAATGGTTACAGAGTTAATTTTTTTAAATATCTTCTTTTGTGTTGTTATTTGTGTTTCTTTTTGTTATTTGGTTTTCCTACTATGGTAGTCAATGGTTACAAATAACAAAAAGAAGATATTTAAAAAAATTAACTCTGTAACCATTGACTACCATAGTAAGAAACACAAATAACAACACAAAAGAAGATACTTAAAAAAATGTTAGGACTCTGTAACCATTGACTACCATAAAAAACAAACACAACACAAAAGAAGATATTTAAAAAAATTAACTCTGTAACCATTGACTACCATAGTAAGAAACACAAATAACACAAAAGAAGATACTTAAAAAAATGTTAGGACTCTGTAACTATTGACTACCATAGTAGGAAAACCAAATAACAAAAAGAAACACAAATAACAACACAAAAGAAGATATTTAAAAAAATTTTAGGACTCTGTAACCATTGACTACCATAAAAAACAAACACAACACAAAAGAAGATACTTAAAAAAAAATGTTAGGACTCTGTAACCATTGACTACCATAGTAGGAAAAACAAACACAACACAAAAGATGATATTTTAAAAAAATGTTAGAACTCTGTAACCATTGACTACCATAAAAAACAAACACAACACAAAAGAAGATATTTAAAAAAATGTTAGGACTCTGTAACCATTGACTACCATAAAAAACAAACAACACAAAAGAAGATACTTAAAAAAATGTTAGGACTCTGTAACCATTGACTACCATAGTAGGAAAAACAAACACAACACAAAAGAAGATATTTAAAAAAATGTTAGGACTCTGTAACCATTGATTACCATAGTTGGAAAACCAAATAACAAAAAGAAGATATTTAAAAAAAATTAACTCTGTAACCATTGACTACCATAGTAAGAAACATAACACAAAAGAAGATACTTAAAAAAATGTTAGGACTCTGTAACCATTGACTACCATAAAAAACAAACATAACACAAAAGAAGATACTTAAAAAAATGTTAGGACTCTGTAACCATTGACTACCATAAAAAACAAACACAACACAAAAGAAGATACTTAAAAAAATGTTAGGACTCTGTAACCATTGACTACCATAAAAAACAAACACAACACAAAAGAAGATACTTAAAAAAATGTTAGGACTCTGTAACCATTGACTACCATAAAAAACAAACACAACACAAAAGAAGATATTTAAAAAAATGTTAGGACTCTGTAACCATTGACTACCATAAAAAACAAACAACACAAAAGAAGATACTTAAAAAATGTTAGGACTCTGTAACCATTGACTACCATAAAAAACAAACACAACACAAAAGAAGATACTTAAAAAAATGTTAGGACTCTGTAACCATTGACTACCATAAAAAACAAACACAACACAAAAGAAGATATTTAAAAAAATGTTAGGACTCTGTAACCATTGACTACCATAAAAAACAAACAACACAAAAGAAGATACTTAAAAAAATGTTAGGACTCTGTAACCATTGACTACCATAAAAAACAAACACAACACAAAAGAAGATATTTAAAAAAATGTTAGGACTCTGTAACCATTGACTACCATAAAAAACAAACAACACAAAAGAAGATACTTAAAAAAATGTTAGGACTCTGTAACCATTGACTACCATAGTAGGAAAAACAAACACAACACAAAAGAAGATATTTAAAAAAAATGTTAGGACTCTGTAACCATTGATTACCATAGTTGGAAAACCAAATAACAAAAAGAAGATATTTAAAAAAAATTAACTCTGTAACCATTGACTACCATAGTAAGAAACACAAATAACAACACAAAAGAAGATATTTTAAAAAATTTACTCTGTAACCATTGACTACCATAGTAAGAAACATAACACAAAAGAAGATACTTAAAAAAATGTTAGGACTCTGTAACCATTGACTACCATAAAAAACAAACACAACACAAAAGAAGATATTTAAAAAAATGTTAGGACTCTGTAACCATTGACTACCATAGTAGGAAAAACAAACACAACACAAAAGATGATATTTAAAAAAATGTTAGGACTCTGTAACCATTGACTACCATAGTAGGAAAAACAAACACAACACAAAAGATGATATTTTAAAAAATGTTAGAACTCTGTAACCATTGACTACCATAAAAAACAAACACAACACAAAAGAAGATATTTAAAAAAATGTTAGGACTCTGTAACCATTGACTACCATAAAAAACAAACACAACACAAAAGAAGATACTTAAAAAAATGTTAGGACTCTATAACCATTGACTACCATAAAAAACAAACACAACACAAAAGAAGATATTTTAAAAAATGTTAGAACTCTGTAACCATTGACTACCATAAAAAACAAACACAACACAAAAGAAGATATTTTAAAAAATGTTAGGACTCTGTAACTATTGACTACCATAAAAAACAAACACAACACAAAAGAAGATATTTAAAAAAAAGTTAGGACTCTGTAACCATTGACTACCATAGTAGGAAAAACAAACACAACACAAAAGAAGATACTTAAAAAAATGTTAGGACTCTGTAACCATTGACTACCATAGTAGGAAAAACAAACACAACACAAAAGAAGATATTTAAAAAAATGTTAGGACTCTGTAACCATTGATTACCATAGTTGGAAAACCAAATAACAAAAAGAAGATATTTAAAAAAAATTAACTCTGTAACCATTGACTACCATAGTAAGAAACACAAATAACAACACAAAAGAAGATATTTAAAAAAATTTACTCTGTAACCATTGACTACCATAGTAAGAAACATAAATAACACAAAAGAAGATACTTAAAAAAAATGTTAGGACTCTGTAACCATTGACTACCATAAAAAACAAACAACACAAAAGAAGATATTAAAAAATATTAGAACTCTGTAACCATTGACTACCATAGTAGGAAAAATAAATAACATCACAGAGGACTTTTTTTTTTTTTTAAAAAATGTAAGATTTCTGTTTTTCATACTATTGTAGTCAATGGTTACAGAGTTCTAACATTTATAAAAATCTATCTTCTCTTGTGTTGGGTTTGTAACCATTGACTACAATAGTAGGAAAATCAAACCCAACACAAAAGAAGATATTTTTTTTTAAAAATGTTAGGACTCTGTAACCATTGACTACTATGGTAGGAAAACCAAATACTAAGTTAATTACAGGTTTTTGACATTTTTCAAAATATCTTCTCTTGTGTTCATCAGAAAAAAGAACCTCAAACAGGTTTGAGACATGTAAAGTGAGAGTAAATAATACACAATTTTCAGTTTTGGGTGAGCTATCCATGAAAAGTCAACGTTTTGACTAGCTACACTGCTGTTCAAAGGTTAGAGGTCAGTAAGGATTAATAGTCTTTTATGCTATTGTATTTTCTCTTAAATGATTATCCTTTATGCACAGACTCTGTAAATGAGCTTGTACACAACAGTCTGAAGCACAAGTTTATTCACATGAGTATCAAACATCAGGAATACGTGATATGTCAGTCTTTAACTTTTGTAAGTTTTATTTATTTTTAAATACTGTAGGTTGCAGCATCCAGGACAAGCACGAGAACCACTTTGATGAACAATACAAAATGTGCATCCCCCGTCTTCACTCAAAACATGATTTTTGCTATTTGCTCAAACTACGTACTAAAAATGAGCAGAATCAACAGAATTCTTGAGGTTTTTTTGGGACAACTTATATGTTTTATGTTCACTTAAACGTGTATAAAACAATAAGTTAATTTGTTTTGGGACAACATGAAGGAATTGTGTAGAAGCCAGCATATTTTATTTATTTATTTTTTTAACAGTGTTGGTTGTAAACGGTGTCTGCTCTTGTGTATTTGCACCCATGCTTCAAATTGCTGTGAATGCGCTCCGGACAACTTGCAGACTGTGGATCGAAAGTATTAATGTACAATTTCTGGCATACATAAGACTTCAATGTATCATCAGGTAGTAAAAGCTTGTGCGACAAGTTTCAGAGTTCTGCGTTGGAAAGTTCAAGATTGGTGAACTCTGACCTGCGAAATCGCATGGCTGCGTAAGACGAAAAAAAACTGAAACGATCAAAACCTGACCTCTCTTTACATAAATTTAGAATATGGACCAATCGCTCGCTTTTTTTAAATGTCTAATCATCTTGTTTAATTCCGCCCCTTTTCACAGCACCGTACGACAGAATTTCACATGCTGAAACTGTAGTGACCATGGCATAAGTCTGGCTAACACAGTGTACATTTTTAGCAAATTATTTGTTGCGATACCATTAATTCATCTTACGATACTATAACAGCTGAAGTATCATGATACCAAATAGTATTGTGATATTGTAATCCATAACACAAATTATAAAAAAATTTGCCAGAAATACTATATTTTACATGTTATAATAGGTCTACTTTAATTCAGAATTCCCTTATTTAAAAAAAAAAAAAAGTATTATTTGCACTTTACTTTAAATTTATTCATTCTTTCTGTAGATATCTGACCAACAAAAAATACATTAAAATAAAGATACAAATTAAACCAAACGAAATTTGTTACAAAAAGAGCATTTTTCCAACCAAATTAGGCTATAGGAGGTGGTCAAAATTGTTTCAATGTTTCCTGTTGCTATTTTGTTTGTTTTTTTCACTCTTATCAGGTAACAATCCAAAGTAATTTAAATATAAATTTTGTGACTTTTTTTAAAGAGATTATAGCGGTTGTTGTAGCTACTAAATCATATTGACAGGAACAAAAATGAACCGATTAAGGTGTGCGTTTAAAACATCAGAAAACGTGCAACCTTAAAGAGCTCCACAGACTAGTCAAATAAAATGGTCTATTGTTGCACAAGCGTGTGAGCATTTTAGTGACTTTCCACATGCAACATTATGTATTGTAGATAGACCGTTAACGACGATACTACCGTTTACAAACTACAGTGGCACCGCCAGTATTTTGGAGCGATAGTATCATGATAGTATCGCGATATTACCATAGTACCGGTAAATTGGGCAACCCTAGGCTAATAATATCTAATAAACTCAACCATAAGCAACAATAACAAAAACCTTGTTGGCAACACCACTGATGAGTATACTGACATGTAAACTGAACAATATTTATTTAAGCATTTTCATTGTGGTCTGTTTGTCTCCATTGTAAAAACCTGCACCTCATTACTGTATTTGGCTGCATTGTGAATATTTGCGCTACACTTCTGGTTTTGGTTTTAAGGTTTTCTTAATTCCTGGCATTTTTTGTGTGTTTTCTTCAAATGCAAGATGTTAAACTCTTTTAGCCACCGTTTTTTGCACTCTCAGGTGCTGATAGCCACTTCAGTGCATTTTATGATTGGCTAAAGACCACGATTTCAGCTATTACTGTTCTCCTGGAGAAAAAGTCACCTATATCTTAAATGGTTTATTAATAAGAATATTAAAGGAATCATTTAACCAAAAACAAACATTTACTCTCAATTTAAAAGTGGTTCCAAACTTTTGAAAGCTTCTATTTTTTCTGTTGAACACTAAAAATATTTTGAAGAAAGCTTAAAACCGATGACTTCCATAGTAGGAAAAACAAATACTATAGAAGTCAATGGTTACAGGTTTCCAGCATTCTTCAAAATATCTTCTTTTGTGTCCAACAAAGTCAAACAGATTTGGAACAAGTGAGTAAATGATGACAGAATTTTCAATTTTTGGCTGAACAATCATTTGAATGTGTTTTTGCTGGAAAACCAAAATCTTACTGACCTCAAAGCTTTGAACATTGTTGTACGTTATTAGTGCAGATCCAAAGTGAATGTTTTATATGTGCCAAACTAAAGTGCACCTGGAAAACTGTTCATCTTTGTTTTGTCCATTTGTTGAAGTCTGGTATGCTGCAGATCTGTACTTACGAGTGAATGTGCATTGTGTGTGTAGCAACAGTTGGGTAAAATATATATATATATTTCACAGTAATGTGATCCCAAGTTGTGTCTGGTGTTGAAATGAAATGCACACATACTGGGAAATAAAGGCAGAGAATGGACACACACACACACACTGGGGCATCTGGCTTCTCTCTTCATCTAAGTGTAAAGTAAGGTGAACTGCGGGGGCGAGTATCTTATCTCTGTTCCTGCAGTCTGCTTTATCAGATGAGAGGAAGAGTAGAGAGAGTTTGATTAATCACTGCCCAGAGAAAGCAGAGAGCCGGAGAGCTTTGGGGCCCGACTGCAGGAAACAAAGCCCTTAAATAAGACTTGCTCAGGTCCGCTGGGAGCCGCCGCTGCAGACAGTACAGTGTGTGCTGGAGGGGAGAGGAAGGAAAATAAATGGTGTGAACTCTGAAGTGCCTATGCATCTGATTGCAGAGCCATGCTATTGATGCGGCAAATACTGCTTGTAATAAAGTATTACTTGGGGGGGGCCTTCTCTGAGCAAAGCTTTACAGTTTTATATATATGGTCTGTGATGCAGTGCACAAATTATGGGAGCAGCTTTCATTAAACAGGCAACAACTGTCGGGATATAAGTTGAAGAATGCAAAAATACATTAGCAAAAACGGGTAGATGAGGTGTTATTATTGTCACGCCTCAACCATTGAAAATTAAAAGCCGTTGCACTTTATTTTATGGTTTTGTGTTAAATGATGTAAACTACATGGATTAGTTTAGGTATAAAAGCTAGTTACCCAGTTTCTGTAATTACTATCATTGTTTCCTCTAGGACTTCTTCCAGCTGTGGTGGCAGGCCTTTTACACTACGTGAGTCTACCCTACACTACTTCCAAGAACCTACAGTTGCAATCAGAATTAAACCCTCTTTGAATTTTTTTCTTTTTTATATAATTCCTAAATGATGTTTAACAGAGCAAGGAAATGTTCACAGTATGTCTGATAAAAAAAATTCTTCTGGAGAAAGTCTTATTTGTTTTATTTCAGCCAGAATAAAAGCAGTTTTTAATTTTTTAAAAACCATTTTAAGGTCAAAATTATTAGCCCCTTTAAGCTATATTTTTTTACAATAGTCTACAGAACAAACCATCGTTATACAACAACTTGCCTAATTACCCTAACCTGCCTAGTTAACCTGATTAACCTAGTTAAGCCTTTAAATGTCACTTTAAGCTGTATAGATGTGTATAAAAATATCCAGTCAAAAATTATTTACTGTCATCATGGCAAAGATCAAATAAATCAGTTATTAGAAAAGAGTGATTAAAACTATTATGTTTAGAAATGTGTGGAACAATATCTCTGCGTTAAACAGAAATTGGGGAAAAAACAGGGGCTAATAATTCTGATTGCAACTGTATGTTATTTAGGCTATTTATGAAATGTCACAGGGTTACGTTTAATTTACATTATCATTTCGTTATCAGGTTATGTAAAGAGTATGTCTCCAACATTTATTGCTAAGAATATTTATGAATGGCTCCAATAGACCTACAGAACGGCATTGACGCATCTTAAAGTAAAGTGAAACAACCATTAACTCCAGCAAGATAAAGTATTGGTATGCAGAACCATTGACCTTTATCTATTAATAGAGTATAATTATAGAAACTGTGTTCATGAAGTGAGTTTTGTCATGTAATCTATCATAACTCAGGCCCGAAGCCAGTCCAGTGAACGGGGCGGTTCTTTTTTCTCAAAAAGTGGACCTTTTTGCAGTTACTCACCTCTTTTTCTAAATACTGCTTTTTAGTGACATTAAGCACTTTTTTTTGCTGGATTAGCTTGTCAGATGGTCATCATAAACACAGTTTTTGACGTACCAAAAGATTTAGAAAAAACATGTAAATACAAATGTATTAGGTCATATATCATTAGAAAAAAATAGGAATCTGTTAAAGTTTTAAATTAAAAACTGCATCGACATTTGTTAGGCAAATAAACAGACCAGTACATTTAAATTTCCTCAGTCAGAATTTAGCCCTTTGAATAATAATAAATAAATAAAAACATTATGATAATAATGTAGAGATTCACACTTTTTCTAGCCTCTCTTGTAAAAAAAAAAAAAAAAAGTACATTTGAAAATGCATGGATAATAACAATAGCATTAATAACAATAAAAATACAGGCAAATGAGTATTTTGACCACATCATCCTCTTTATGCATGTTGTCTTACTCCAAGCTGTATAGGCTCGAAAGCCTACTACCAATTAAGCATATTAGGTGATGTGCATCTCTGTAATGAGAAGGGGTGTGGTCTAATGACATCAACACCCTATATCAGGTGTGCATAATTATTAGGCAACTTCCTTTTCTTTGGCAAAATGGGTCAAAAGAAGGACTTGACAGGCTCCGAAAAGTCAAAAATAGTGAGATATCTTGCAGAGGGATGCAGCACTCTTAAAATTGCCAAGCTTCTGAGGCGTGATCATCGAACAATCAAGCGTTTCATTCAAAATAGTCAACAGGGTCGCAAGAAGCGTGTGGAAAAACCCAGGCGCAAAATAACTGCCCATGAACTGAGAAAAGTCAAGCGTGCAGCTGCCAAGATGCCACTTGCCACCAGTTTTGCCATATTTCAGAGCTGCAACATCACTGGAGTGCCCAAAAGCACAAGGTGTGCAATACTCAGAGACATGGCCAAGGTAAGAAAGGCTGAAAAACGACCACCACTGAACAAGACACACAAGCTGAAACATCAAGACTGGGCCAAGAAATATCTCAAGACTGATTTTTCTAAGGTTTTATGGACTGATGAAATGAGAGTGAGTCTTGATGGGCAAATGGCTGGATCGGTAAAGGGCAGAGAGCTCCAGTCCGACTCAGACGCCAGCAAGGTGGAGGTGGAGTACTGGTTTGGGCTGGTATCATCAAAGATGAGCTTGTGGGGCCTTTTCGGGTTGAGGATGGAGTCAAGCTCAACTCCCAGTCCTACTGCCAGTTTCTGGAAGACACGTTCCTCAAGCAGTGCTACAGGAAGAAGTCTGCATCCTTAAAGAAAAACATGATTCTCATGCAGGACAATGCTCCATCACACGCGTCCAAGTACTCCACAGCGTGGCTGGCAAGAAAGGGTCTAACAGAAGAAAAACTAATGACATGGCCTCCTTGTTCACCTGCGCTGAACCCCATAGAGAACCTGTGGTCCATCATCAAATGTGAGATTTACAAGGAGGGAAAACAGTACACCTCTCTGAACAGTGTCTGGGAGGCTGTGGTTGCTGCTGCACGCAATGTTGATGGTGAACAGATCAAAACACTGACAGAATCCATGGATGGCAGGCTTTTGAGTGTCCTTGCAAAGAAAGGTGGCTATATTGGTCACTGATTTGTTTTTGTTTTGTTTTTGAATGTCAGAAATGTATATTTGTGAATGTTGAGATGTTATATTGGTTTCATGGTGAAAATAAATAATTGAAATGGGTATATATTTGTTTTTTGTTAAGTTGCCTAATAATTATGCACAGTAATAGTCACCTGCAAACACAGATATCCTCCTAAAATAACTAAAACTTCCAAAAATATTCAGCTTTGATATTAATGAGTTTTTTGGGTTCATTGAGAACATGGTTGTTGATCAAAATTAATCCTCAAAAATACAACTTGCCTAATAATTCTGCACTCCCTGTAATTGTAATATGAGCCGCTAATGGTGCTTCACGCTTTTTTATTGGCCATATTTTGTTTCATGAATAAGTTCTAAGATTTATAATAAAAGTTACTTGTAGAATGTTTTCTATATTAAACAATAATACAGTAGGTCAGTAGTGAAAGATGACCTCACTTACGTCAGATTCTTATGTTTTCTTGCACAGCTGGATGTTGGACTCATGAAAAATAATTGTTAGCATTAGTCAAAACTGATTAGCTGACGTCACACCAAAGCAACAGCCAACAGGGGATTTAACACTGTCTTAAAGCCTTTTTCGATGAGTTATTTTCACTATTTATGGCGGCATAGCAGTCAAAATAGGACAAATGAGCTCATGTACGGGACAAATTTTGGACCATTGTCAGTGAGGGCTGGGTCTTTCGAACCACCAAAACCCACCCTGGCTATGAGCCAGTAAAGCTACGTCGTGTTTGCGCAGCCGTCAGGGCACTTCTGTCAGTCAGTCAGCTAGTATAATCGTAAAGCAGGCCCGTAGCCAGGGGGGGTTCGGGTGGTTCGAACGAACCACCCCCCACGGCCAAAAGGTCCAGAATTTGTCCTTTCAATTATTTTATGTAATTTAATATTATATATTTATTATATAATAATATAATATATTTATATTTAATATATTGTAATAAAGTGTCATTTTAATAACTATGGCCAGTAATTCGAATCCCATGGAGCCTCAAAGCCACAATAATATGACGCGAGTCACGTGACATAACCCACTGAGTAACGTTTGAATCTTTGATGCAACATCCATACTGAGTATGGGTCGAAAAGAGCAAGAGGGGCAGAAAAGGCAGGCAGTGGCGTCATTATCGCAAAATATTGAACATATGTTCAAAAAGACTGCCAAGCAAGGTAAGGCTAAAGTTACTTACTTTCCAACAGATAAAAAAACTGTCCCTATCCATGAGGTTCTAGGCTAACTGGCCGCATTAGCCGGGACATCCTGTACATTTATTGACTTGTCCAGTACATGACCTCCCTTTCCCTATTTTTGCCATTATTTTTTTTAAATAACTGTCCAACGAAGTCTTTAATGGTAAGCGGAGTCCTCAGCCGTCAGATGTCACTTCACAGCAAAAGGCGCTAATGCCGTCACGTCTGTGTTTTTGAGGCTGTTTGGTCACTTCATTCGTTTTATTCTGATCGGATATAAACCCGATCGCTCAAACCACTTCAGAAGGTGATCTGGGATGCATTCCAGATGAAACTGGACAGGTCTAATAATTTTTTAGACAAAATTAATATAAATAAAATAAATTATGACCTGAAGAAAATCTGACCTGCGCCTGAAACCTGCGCTTTTACAGCCAAAATTCTATTAAAAACATGTTTACTATAAGCATAAAACATGTGTTCTAACTTTTCAGGCCTGTAGCCAGGGGGGGTTCGGAAGACCCACCCCTCACTGACAAAGGTCAAGAATTTGTCCCATACATGAGCTCATTTGTCCTATTTTGACTGCTATGCCATCATAAATAGTGAAAATAATCCATCGAAAAAGCCTTTAAGATCAAACGGAATCCTCTGTCGGCTGTTGCTTCGGTGGGACTATAATCTGATGTAAGATAATTCTTCTTTCTGTACTGTATTGTTTTTAAACAGAGAAAACATTGCAGGTAACTTTTATTCTAAATCTTGGACCTTATTCCTGAAATAAAAAAAATGAGCAATAAAAAGGTGTGAAGCACCAGAAGCGTACCATATTAAATTAATTTGAATATATTTTGGCTATTGTTGATATCCAGGAATTGTTAAATGTACTTTTTTTTTACCAAAGAGGCTAGAAAAAATCTGAAGAATTCATTATTATTGTTTTATTATTAGTATTATTATTTTTATTATTATTATTATTATGTTTTAATTATTATTATGTTATTGAAATGGCCAAATTGTGACTGAGGACAGTTGAATGTGCTGGCCAGTTTGTTTTTTGTCTAATAAATGACAGTAGGCTACAGTTTTTTTTTACTTTAAAACTCAGAGTCCTTATTTTTCCTAATGATATATGTAACAAATTTGTATTTAAAAAATTAGTCTTGTTTTAATTTTTCTTTATTGCAAATTTTTGGGAAATATTTTTAGTACATCAAAAAGTGTGGTTATGATGACATCGGACTAGCTAATCCAGCAAAAAAAGTACTGCTTAAAATGTCACTACAATGCAGTATTTAAATCTCATAGTAAAATAGAAACTGAGGCGTATAACTGCAAAAAGGTCCACTTTTTGAGAAAAAAGAACCACCCCTTTCACCAGGCTGGCTACGGGCCTGTAAAGGGTTAAACAAATAACGCACAGCGCTACCACAATTACAGAAAAGATCGCTCTAGTATAATTCACTTACCTTTTAATACGTTCGACTAGAACTCGCTATAAAATAACAGCAACAACTAAATGTTTTGAATGAGAAGCTGTAATGTACTGTAGCCGTGGCGGGGATCAATTTGGTTGTGGCGCCCCGCCACGGCAGAATGTAGCGCAAACGATGACACTATGATGAGAACGTGAAACAACTGCAAAATAAAGTGCTAGCCTACACAAATTTATAGACGTACTAATATATAATGAATTGACTATGTTTAACATTTACAATAAGGTTGTATTAGTTAATGCATTTAGCTATGAACAAACAATGAACAATATATTTATTACAGAATTTGTTTATAGTTAGGCCTAACAAAAATACAGTTGTTCATTGTTAGTTCATGTTAACTGACGGTACATTAATGTTAACAAGCATGAATTTGGATGTCAATAATGCATTAGTAAATGTTAAACTTAATAAATGCTGTACAATTGTTGTTCATAATTAGTTCATGTTAGTAAATACATTAACTAATGAAATCTTATAGTAAAGGGTGACCAAAAAAGAAATAAAAATGTAGCCTCAACTGGAACGCAGATTCAAAGTTGACATCTTAAACAAAAACTGTTACTACTACTGAAATAAGTTAATTTGTCTGCTGAATAAGTAGAGTCTATTCAATAGCTGTATTAAAACAAAGTACCAGTATCGAATCACTAAAAATACCAGTAGCTAAATGAGCAGGCTATTCTTTTTAAAGGTGCTACTAGCTTATGAATAATATTAGCACAATGTTAAAGTCTATGAAGAAATCTACGTCTAAAAGATTAAATGTAAAAACGGGATAGTTTAGCTTTTCTACAGTTGATAAAAATGAGAAGTGGTTTCCTTTCGTTTTAGCAGTATGCAGTTTTGTAAACGACTAGAAGTGTCTATGTAGAATAATAAAACGGAATGTGAATTGATGGCTGTTTAAACCCAGGTCTCATTTACAGAACATTAAACATAGGCATGTTTTTATACCGTAGCATATAGTTCATGGTTATGGGTCCATTAAAGACACAGTGGCCCACTGAAACCAACAGATAGAAATTGAAATTCCAAATGAGCAATAAACTGAGAAATCATCTTACATCAACATTATTGTGATATCTGCGCCTAAACGGTACGCTAGTGAATGAATGTTGAATTTAATGTAAATTACATATGAAACGAGTGATTTTCTTCTTCTTTTTTAGCTTTGCAACATAAATTGCTTACCTGTCCAACACTGGCATCAGAACTCACTTCTCCGTATCGATATTAAAACTCGTTTTACTTGGTCTTCTGTCTTTGTTTCTTCCACTGTAGGTTACATTTATTATGCTTTAGCTGAATCCACCGTTGTCTCTGTGGCAAAACATGATAACCATTATCACTGTCTGATCTTCTTTTTTCGTTCATTCATTTTTGTTTCAGCCTTAGCTTTACTAGTTTATAAAATGAAAAGAATCTCTTGGAACACAATTTGATTTTATCGGTTTATATTTCCTTCTTTAAGTTTTAACAGTGCTACTGTTTTAAAGGCACTTGATGGTAAAAGTTTATTTTCCTTTTTAGTCATTCATTCATTTTCCTTTCAGCTTAGATCCTTTTATTAATCAGGGATTACCACAGTGGAATGAACTGCCAACATATCCAGCCTATGTTTTATACAGCGGATGCCCTTCCAGCTGCAACCCATCACTGGGAAACACTCATATACTCTCATTCACACACATACACTACGGACAATTTAGTTTACCCAATTTACATATAGCGCATGAGTTTGGACTTGTGGGGGAAACTGGAGCACCCGGAGGAAACCCACGCAAACACAGGGAAAACATACAAACTCCACACGGGAATGCCAACTGACCCAGCCAAGGCTCAAACCAGTGACCTTTCTTGCTGTGAGGCGACAGCACTACTCACTGCGCCACCATGGCACTTTATTTTTCCTTTTTTACAATTTAAATTACAAACCTTATAAAAGTTTATTGTTAGGGAAAAAGCACAAAAATACTATTTTTAACTATGAGAAATATATTTGGCAAAATGTTTTACTTAAACTGAGAAAATCAAAACTAAAGTTAGATTAGAGTTAAATTAGAGGCTGATATCTCATCAAATGCTAAGAACAACAGAAATTGAATGACTTTTTCCAGATCAATTTAAACTTAATTATGACCATAATAAATTATTTTTACGAAAAAGTATTTTTGTACCATTCCAATAAATAAAATCTATATTTTGTCAAAAATAATCAAACAGCAAAAGAGGGTTAGTCTTAATTTTGTTTTCATTTTATATATCATATATATATATATCATATCAAATATTTAAGAGAGAGAGAGAGAGAGAGAGAGAGAGAGAGAGAGAGAGAGATAGAGATAGAGAGATAGATAGAACAATTGATCAATAGATAGATAGAACAATCAATAGATAGAAAGAACGGAAGAGATAGATAGATAGATAGATAGATAGATAGATAGATAGATAGATAGATAGATAGATAGATAGATAGATAGATAGATAGATAGATAGATAGATAGATAGATTAGTATATTGTTAGTATGAATTAGCATGTTGCTAGTATGATTAGTGTTTCTGGTATGGATTGGTATATTGTTAGTATGAGTCGGTATGTTATTGGTAAGTTCAATGTAAAGTAAATGGCAGTTTTTTTATTTTGGAAGTCTATGGGACAGTTGCTAGGGTGGCGTAAGTGGTTGCAAGGGTGTGGCTAGTAAGTTAAACGGTCATCGGTGATTGGCAGATTGGTAGTCTGAGTTAAATGGGCCCAACATTAAGTCTGACAGTCTGGCGGAAAGTTATGATTTTCTCAAGCCACCATACAGTAAATATGATATATTGAGTAATATGATGTATTATCTATATTTTAATTATAATATATATTTATAATATATATAAAAGTTTTTTTTTTTTTTTTTACTACTACTACTACTACTACTACTACTACTATCTATTGTGTGTACTGTTTTTTTTTATTATATGTGTATATATATATATATGTTACCTTTTCATGTAAACTTTAGAACTGCTTTGGCAATACATTTGTAACATTTGTCATGCCAATAAAGCAACTATTGAATTGAATTGAATTGAATTGAATAGATAGATAGATAGATAGATAGATAGATAGATAGATAGATAGATAGATAGATAGATAGATAGATAGATAGATAGATAGATAGATAGATAGATAGATAGATAGATAGATAGATAGATAGACAGACAGAACAATAGAAAGACACACAGAACAACAGACAGACAGACAGACAGAACAATAGATAGACAGACAGACAGAGAGACAGAACAATAGATAGACAGACAGACAGAGAGACAGACAGAGAGACAGACAGACAGAGAGACAGACAGACAGACAGACGAAACATTCTTCTTTATAGGAATATGCACAGATTAGTCTTTCCCAATGCCATCAAAACAGAAGGTAAATGTTGATTTGACCTTGGACAGCAGCACCAAGAACACACAGAATCAGCTGCAGAAATCTCTTTTTATTAAATACTTTCCAGATCAATTTTCAAGAATAACAAAGCTATGATGAAGACCTACTAACATTCAGACAAACACTTGATAGTTGTCATTTTATGATTTTATTAAATGTATGATCATGCAAAAATCCAGCATCCATGTTTAAACTCCGAGTATATACGAAGCCCAATAGTATACCATTACAATGCAATAGAATTACTTAGAATGAGGGGAGCATACCAAGCAGAGGCTTTTGTTTTATATATATATATTTTTTTCACTATTTTCTACTTTTTTGTTTGTTTTTAATATGGTACATCACTTATAATTCCCAATGGAGTGACTTTCATGTCGAGATGCAAATACTATGAGAATTTTTTTTCCCTTTTTTATTTAAGTAAACACAGACAGTGGAAGAAGAAAAAAAACAATTTTTTACCAAGAAAATACACATGCATATTCGCCAGCTTAGTTAAAGTATGTGTTTGACTTCTCCTGTCATTGGACGGGTAGGCCAGAAGACTCATCTTACATCAGCCTGTCTGGCCCAGGATTCAGACCAAGCTTTCAGGGGTTGAATTTTTTAATTTCGCTAAACCTACAAGAGACTCCTCATAGCCACTTAAATCCTTTTCGTTTTCATGGAGCTGAAGATGTCGACCGTGTACAGAAAAAAGGAACTCTTAGATGGGTTCAAAATCAAAATAACAAAGTCTAGTTTGGCCAGGCAAGGCAGCAGTTCCCCATAGCACAAACAAAAGGAATAAATTGAAATAAAAAAAATAAGCGAGACACAAGAACGGACTTCATCACATATAATCTGACAGCATCACTACTTAATTAAAGGACGTTGTGGTTAAGGTGATAAACGCGCACACACGTGTGAAGGAGGTCCTGATATGTCATGAAGCCCAGCACACACTGAGGGTGTGCGAACACTACATGTATTTACAGACCGATACAAAAAAGACTGATGTGTTTTCAAGGAGACGGGGTGAACATTTTTTCCACACATAATATATTGCCTCAAATGAACCTACACTAAACCCTATCTAAAGACAAAACCGTAGCAGTGATGAAAAGCATCGTGCAGAACTACAGACCAACTTGAAAATCAAACCCTCCAAGTAACGCTAACCTTAAAAGTTTAAATAGTCAGTGCCGTAAAACCTGTAATAGAGTTTGTGGTGAAATGAAACGAACCGCTGTCGATTTGAATCATACAAACATTAAAACAACGCAACTGTTTGACGTGCCCCGCCCGCTCCTTGTGATTGGATGAACCGAACGACATGTATTTACACGTACACCCTTGTCATCGACATGAACCACGACTACGACAACACTGACGACAGGGTGAGTTAGACACACACGTCCAACATTAATAAAACAACTCAGTACTTGTACAGTGCAGATGTGTGTGTGAGAAAAGATGGCGACGTTTAAAAGGAGACTTAATCACAACATACTGGAACTACTAAAGCTATTTTCATTGTAAAAATGACTAGTTCAGATCTGAAGATTTACTTTATGTCTGACTATCATAGTGCGTCCTGCCTGTGCGCGTGTGTGTGTGTGTGTGTGAGACACTAAGGAAACACTAAGGACGGATCTACTGGTCGGTGTTCAGTTATCTGCTGTTCACTTTGGCTTTCGTCATATTCAATCTACACAGGGGGATTGGATTTCTAAAAGATCCCATCACACGCATACCCACACAAATACACAGAGTGTGTGTGTGAGGTCAGGAACAACACCTTTCCCTTAACCTGGATTTATATATCCTTTAAATATCTCTGTATATCTTTATTACACGTTTAATTCGATTAACTTAAAAATAAAATAGTTCTAAAAATACAAACTGAACACAAAATACTTGTGTTACGTCAGTCCAAGACAAAAAAGGAAAAATGAAGAGTTCCACGTTAACACAAGAGATTACTAAAAACCTGGGCCACACAAAACATCTCTCAGACCCGGGTTTACTTAAAAAGCCAACACCAAACAGAAGCACTCCTTAAAAAGACTAAAAACTACACTTTGGTTCTTTTTTTTCTGATATGAAGAACAACTGAACATTTCCAAAGCCTCGCTCTCGGATTAGACAACACCTTCCCTAGAGTTATTAATTAAATGGTTTTGTGTCCAAAAATCGGCAAAGTCTACAAGAAGGACTGTGATGGCTAACCTGTAAACTTCAGCAGTTTTTGGGCGCTATTCCATTTTACGTTAAGCCCCCCCGCCCACCCCGATTTACTTACATAAATGTTTTTCAAACTTGATTGTAGCTTCTGGTTCAGCTAGTGACTTTTACAATATACAGTATATTTATGAATTCATAGATCAGTACTTACAACACCTTCTGAACATCTTTAACGGGCAAAAAAAGATGGTTCCGTGGGAAAAGGACAAAACAGCACCGCCATGTGGGCGTCAGATACATGCACCGTCCCTTCGGCAGGGCCACAGCCGCGGCCAGCTCCCGTTGGTCAAAGATTGGACAGGATAGGTGGTGTTGACAGTTGAACTGGATGTTGTCAGAGTTCCTCACTGGTGTGTCTGTAACTTTAAGAGCTGTCATCCAGCTGGCCTTCACGTGCCCGTCCAGCCACAAAGAAGAAACATTCCCATTATCTCGAGAATCCAGGTAAGCTTGAAGAAACAAAGAGCACAAATCTCTCTGAATGGACATCACCAGCCTTAAAGGGACAGTTCATCCAAAAATTCTCAAATTCTGCCATAATTTACTCATCCTTTGCTTGTTCCAAATCTGTTTAATGTTCTTTATTTTCTTGAAAATTTTTTTGTTTTGTGAAGAAAGTTGGAAACCTGTAACCACTGACTGCGATTTCCTACTGTGGATGTTAATATCTTCTTTCGTGTTCAACAGAAAAAAACTCCTAAAGGTTTGGAACCACTAGAAGGTGAGTAAATAAATAGTAAACAAATTTTTCTTTTTTGGTGAACTATCAGTTTAATACAAACATCAATTCGCACTGACCATATGCAATAGATTTTACTCTCTTAACCTTTTACTTTCTATTGGAAAATATACATTTTCTTTGGTCACGCTTTGTTTTGATGGTCCTTTTGTTGAATTTAAGTTACACTGCATCTACATGCCAACTAATTCTCATTAGATAATAAGTAGACTGTTAGGTTGGGGTTAGGGTTAGTGTAAGTTGACATGTACTTGCAAAGTTTCTTAGTCAGTTAAATGTCTGTTGAAGGAGCAGTATCAACAGATATTAAGCATACAGCCTACTAATACTCAAATGGACCATCAAAATAAAGTGTTACCTTTTCTTTATTCTGCTAATAAAGCTATGTGATGTATAAGGCACAATAAACAAACACTCTTTAGACAATTTGTTAAGTACACCATGAACACATTCAGAAAATGAAAAGTTGCTATTTTCTAGGCTGATGTGGCTAGAAACCACACTCTCAATTCTGGCGTAATAAAAAAAATGTTGCTGTTATGCCAGGGGTGTTGCTAGGCATAAAGCTTTACTGGGGCACAGGTCCCCCTCAACCCCCATTTCTTACTCTTATGTAAATAAATATACTGAATACTATAAATAAAAGAATTATTATTACTATTACAATTATTATTATTTTTAGTATATATTGTACAAATATAATAATAATAATATTAATAAAAAGTAATAAAAGAGTGTAATAAAAAAAATAAAAAATCTAAGCATTTATATTTACTTCATATGACAATTCTAAAGAATTCTAATTCTAAAAAATATGTTTTATAGAATTCTGTTGTCTGAGACCTGACTCTGCTGGCCGTGAATTAAGTTTAATAAGCCTTACCTCCCTGACTCATCATCTCTCCTTTCTGCTTCATACAAAAAAAATCTATCAGAAGGCATGCTTAGTTAAAATAAGATCATCATCATGTTATTTAAACTTAACTGTTGTCGACTTGCAAAACTCACTGTGTGCCAACACCTCTGCATGAAAGGCTGCTACGCCAGTTTTCACAACACATGAGCTGCACTTGAGCAGCACGTATTTTTTCGGCGTGCATGTTCACAACCGGGATTGACACCGGGAGCTGTGCTTGAGGCGCACATGTATGGTTTTCTGCGCACATGCATCAGTTTGTTTTAGATTAAACTGGATTGCTTTCCCAAGTGTTGGTTCGGTTGTACATAAAGAATAGAGTCTTTAATTTGGGATAATCACTCTTAATTAATACACTTTCATATAATGAATACACTTACATTACGTGGCAGCAGTTGCAATATTTCGTAGCACCTGAAAATAGACCTCAGCACTAAGCCCCACACTTGCACCACCAGTTAGAATCTGCGCGATATCATTTTGCCAGCTACAGCAGTAATATAGCAGCAAAGTTCCTTGATTATTACACCAGAATGAGATAGTTGCTTGCTATATACAGTCAAAGGAAATATATCAAAGGAAAATTATTGCAACTTTTCTTTTCTGAGCAAGATGCTAATGATCTAATCTGATTCAATGATTTATGCTAAACTAATCTAAAAGTGCTCCCGCCAGACTCTGAGATTGCCTAAATGGATTAAAAAAAAATGGTAAAATTCAACTGTTGAAAACTCACCTCTAACTCTAGTAGAGTTTTAAAATGAGCCTATTTCCAATAAAAGTGTTTAAGGCTGTCAATTCTAAATATAAGAGAGTGTCAATGTTATGCTTTTACCTATCCTGTGCGGTTCACTGTAATGGGGCAGCTGGTGCCCCTGAGCAGTGGAAGTGGACGTTGAGCCACTTGCTTTCTCGGCGATGCCACACACGCGTCTCCTCAGACTGGCAGCTCCGTGGGCGACCCTGGCCGTCGATGTACTGCGTGAGCCGGATATACGCGATGCAGGCAGCATCCTCTCCAATCAGATGAACATGAGGATTGAGGATAGTGGTGTGCACAGGCTTGTTGTTCTTACTCAACACTGTAATTGATAAACACATGGTTTAACGTCAACACAGACTCTGAATATGGCCAATAGATGTAACATTTAGAAGTGTTTATGTTAGGTATGTGACTCACAGTGCTCAAAGTAAAACTTGTGGAAGTCCATTCCCTCCACCAGGTTGCCCAGAGCTTCAGGCTCAAAAGAGGTCAGACCAGGGTCACAGATTCTTCTGCAGGTTATAAAAATGTGTTTACAGTAAATACCAAAGATGGATTTTGGACTGAACTTATCCTGCTGTGGTCCAAATACAACTGGAAAGGGACTAAAATTAACCCCTCGGCAGCTGGTAAATGCAAAGTTAAATGTTTTGCACATGAATATAACTTGGTTAAGTGTGATTTTAAAATCCTAAGACTGTGTTGTTGTTATTATATGAAAACCTAATCTTATGAAGCACAATACTGTGATCTTTTCTTATGAGCAGCTCATAATAATATTGTTTTCAGTCTCTTAGATCAGCTTGGGGGGGGGGGGGGGGGGGGGGGGTGGAGAGAAGGGAGGGGGGGGGGGGGGGGGCTGGGGGGAGAGAGAGAGATATATATATATATACACACATATATATCTTATCCCCTACAACTGGATATTGACAGACTACGGACCAGATTGGCATTTCAGTTAATTCAGGCCAAAGCTTTATTTTCCTACTTGTTAATTTTTAGTACAAAAATCCACTTTAAAACTTTTACATTTGCACAACGACCTGTAACTTTCATTGTATCTTCATTACAAGCAGTACTTACGTATATGCCTCAAAGTCTCCATTGTTGACAGCCTCGATCAACTGCTCTGTGATCTTTATGATCTCCTGCTTACGAGCTACTTGAACAAAACAGGTGAAAGATGGGGGGTGATGGAGGGAGAGAAAATGAAATGATGAAAAAAGAAAAATGAAAAGTTAACAAGTAAAAAAGAGCACATGTACAATACAGCAGAACCTGTAAGAGTGTCAAATTAAGGCCTGCTGCCAACAAAGTGAAACAAATAAATGTGCATAATTGTTGACACAAATTTGTCAGTCTGTGGAAAAACCCATTTGAGTTCAAATGATATGTGCTAAAATATTCAGAAACCGGCCTAACTTTGCAACATCAATTTTAGTCACATACAGTTGCAATCAGAATTATTCAACCCCGATTTACTAGCCCGTTTATTTTTTTCCCCAATTTCTGTTAAACGGAGAGAAAATAATTTCAACACATTTCTAAACATAATAGTTTTAATAACTCATCTCTAATAACTGATTTATTTTATCTTTGCCATGATGACAGTAAATAATATTTAACTAGATATTTTTTAAGACACTTCTATACAGCTTAAAGTGACATTTAAAGGCTTAATTAGGTTAATTAGGTTAACTAGGCAGGTTATGGTTATAGGCAAGTTATTGTATAATGATGGTTTGTTCTGTAGACCATTGAAAAAATATAAAGCTTAAAGGGGCTAATAATTTTGACCTTAAAATGGGTTTTAAAAAATTAAAAACTGCTTTTATTCTAGCCAAAATAAAACAAATAAGACTTTCTCCAGAAGAAAAAAATATTATCAGACATACTGTGAAAATTTCCTGGTTCTGTTAAACATCATTTGGGAAATATTTAAAAAAGAAAAAAAAAATTCAAAGGGGGTTCAATAATTCTGAGTGCAACTGTAACTCAAAAGCCTGCAGTGTCTAATTGGCTGGTGGGATTTTGTGCATTCACCCCATTTCTTAATTACTGTAATTACTACATGATAAACCAGACCTTCTAATACATTTACTTTTTAATTATTTTTAAGAGCAGTATTTAATTTTATATAGCAACACTATTCTTTTATTATTTATATTATTTTAAACAAATTTACTTTTAATACAATACAGTATTCATTTGGGCAAAAAAAAAAAAAGTGTATTTATATTGCAATTTTAGCACTTTATTTCCTTTCATAAATCTATTAAGTTCAATTTACACTCTGGACCATAAAGAAAAAATATTCACTTTGCAACCCATTAAAACCATAATATTTAATCCCAGTGTCAGTTAAGCAAGGGCATTCATTCTTTTATCAAGGCTTTAAAATTGTAACCATTTATTTTTAATGAAAATGTTGAACTATTTTGCCAATTTTTGCCAATAGAGAAAAGTTTTTTAGCAATAGACATGTGAATAGGGTTTATATTTATATACTGAAAAAAGCTGTTTGTTTTCTGATACTACAACAAAATTATAATTCAAAATGAACATTCTAAAAACAACTCATCCAAATCTTTAATATTTATTTGCAAAAAGGGGTGAACTCATTTATGCTGAGCACTCTATAAAGAAACTAATGGCCTTATGTTTCCTTCCTCTTCTTGTCCTCTGCTTTGTATAACTGACTTTTTATTTAGCAACTCTGTTCTAGCCACAGTAAACCGCACTGTGTGCCTTTTTACATTTCTTCTCACTTAAATATTACGACATTAGTCGATGACCTACATTTTGTACGATTTGAAGTTTACCAAATAACTACACTGTACTAGAGAAATCAACACCAGTTTCAATTTTTAAATGACATTAACAGTCAGGTGCTAAATGCAGCATTTACAAGTCTGAATCTCATAATTACAGTAATTTTTATATGGTGCAAACAGATTTTTCCACAGATATTAAAAATATAAAAAATATGTGTGAATTTTGTCACAACAATTAACCGATTTAAATGCCTAAACTGGAAAATATTGCAAAAATGTAACTAGGCCTTAAAAATGCAGGGTTCCACACAATTCATTCATGTTGTTCTAGGACAAATCAATTAAGTTAACCTAACACTTTTATCAAACTTGTGTGGATTGAACATAAAAAAAAAAAGTTGTCCCAATGAAATCTCAAGAATTGTGTTGATTCAGCTTATTTTAAATAAGTAGTTTGAACAAGCAAAAAAAATATTTTTTTGAGAGAGGGGAAGGGAAGTACTCAGTCAAGTTTACGTTATTTTGTAAATTGATTTCCACTTCAATGAAAATATATTAAACAAACTCGATTAATGTAACCATTAATGAAGAAAACTGCATGTTTTACTATAGTTTTTAGACCTAGGGTGCCGCCATCTTGGAATATCGATGTGTCTGACGTCATGGGGTTGGTTCAATTCCCTCAGCTGAACAGATACAGTGGAAGTAATGGACTGAACATGGAGATGGCAAAGCCTGATTTAACCCAATGCGTGAAATTGTGGAGGTGGAGCTGGTGCAAATACGTGCATCAGATGTGTCTAATATATAAAAATATATTTATTCGATTTTTCTTTTTTCTTTTTTAATTACTGATCATTTGATGTGCTTTGGTCCACTCCTTGTATTACGCTGCCTGACTGCCTGTCTGGGATTCAACCATTGTTTCAACAAGGTCTGGTACTGACGTAATGGGGGTGGGTACTTTCACTACAACAGCCACTCGCCTCTTTTCGTGTTCAAACCAAACAAAGATCATCGCGTTTTTATCAAACGGCAGTTTCATACATGTTGAGAGATCCAGTTGATTGACTTAAAAAGGGAAAATGTCTTGACATAATCAACAAAGACATGAAGTCATGCGCTTTAATCGTTGCATTAGTCTGAATGTAAATCCCCTCGTCAGGCAGCGCTGCGAGAGAGAGAGTGGACCAAAGTGCATCAAACAAAAGGTATTAAAAAAAGAAAAATAGAAAACGTAAAAAATATGTTTGCATATATTAGACACAGCTTTGATACTTGTATTTGCACCAGCTCTGCGATGCACGTCCACATCTTCACGCATTAGGTTAAACTAGGCTTTGCCATCTTCGTGTTCAGACCATTACTTCCACTGTATCTGTTCAGCTGAGGGAACGGAACCAACCCTGTGACTTCAGACACATTAATTTTCAAAGATGGGAGCGTCCTAGGTCTAAAAGCTATAGTAAATCATGCCCTTTTCTTCAAAATGGTTACATTAATCAAGTTTGTAATACATATTTTCACCAAAATGTAAACTAATTTACAAAATAATGTAAACTTGGCTGACTGCTTCACGTCAATGGTGTGACTGTGTGCTTGCGTGCGTGCGTGTATGCAATTATATTAATGTCCCCTATAACAAAAAAAAAATTCATCCCAACAAGTCACAACCTTAATCAACGCAAGCTGCCCACTGTTTCTTCTGATATGACGTCACTTCTGTACCTACAGTATTTCTATTAATATAAAGCACTGTGTGTATGTGTGTGTGTGTGTCCTGTTTTACCCCACACACTTACACTGAGCTGCGGATGCGCTCGCCATGACACTGCCAAGCCCATGGGCAGAGGCACAGGGGCCAGACTGAGCACGCTCTAACTCTGAACAATGTCCTGAACTGTTCCATGCCAAGCGTTTAATGTCATGCACAGGGACGGCTGCAACACACAACGCAGCACACAAAACACAGCCAATGATGCATGCAGAGAGACAGAGGACGCATGAACACACAGAGCATGAAGGACAACCTGAAATGAACATTCTGTCAACGTTTACTCAACCTCAGTTTTTAACAACTCTTTTTTTATTAATATATACCATGAAATAACATGGATAGGGAAACTGTAGAGCTCCAAAAAAAAAATTTTTGGAGCCTCACAGTGACTGAAAATATTTGTGGGGAAAGAGCAGCGTGGATATTTGGTTAAATTTCTCCTTATGAATTAATTTGGGTTTGGAGCACCATGAGGATGAGTAAATAATGACAGAATCATGATTTATTTTTTGAGAAATGGTTTATTAATTAAAAGCATTTGGGTCAAAGACTTGATCTCCCTTTTTTGTCTACATTAAATTGTATTTACAAAAGTGATTTTATATACATTGTAAAAAGTGCTTAGTTGACTTTACTTACAAAAGCGATTAAACTTTGTTTGTTAATTTAATAACTTATTTGCTTTTAAATTATAAAGTAAATTGGATCAGGGTGGGGCCAAGCTGGAGCGCTCACTTTGATCCCCCGGGCTCTGCAACGGTTGATGAAATACCAAATTGAACCAAAACAAACGATTACAATTGGCTTAAGATTGGCAATGAAAATTCAGGAAATGCCTGACAATTTATAAAAAAATATATTTATTAAGTAAATTAACTGCATAAACATAAAAATAAAGCTAACTTAACGGTTCCAAGTTTCAACAAGATTACTTTTTACATAAAACCATTTTACTATATTTTCTTTAAAGTAAAGTAAACTTGTTGCTTTTAAGGCATTGAGTTTACTCACTTTTTTTAAAGTAACTAATCGACTTTACACTGTAACTGAATATCATAATAAATCCAAGTAAAGTCTTTACTTGAATATTTCTAATGATTTGAGCAAAGAAAATGTGAAATAATGTTTCATCCTTATTCAGAAATGTTTATTTAACATGCAATATACTTATTCTGATGAGTACATATTAAAACATATAAAAGAATTTGACTATATTTTAAATTATTAAAAATGGCAAATGGGTAAAGCCTAGTGGTCTGAAGGATAGCGGCAAAATATAAAGATTTCAATTGACACTGTATTTAGAGACTTCACTGATATTTCAATTGTTTAGAAATATTTTATAAAATTACTCGTTCTAACAATAAGCTTGTTTTTATATATAACACAAAAATCATGATTAAATTGTACAATAAGCATTAATTGATCCTTTTTTGTTTCTTTGACCCTGGAGTCTAACAATACAGTTCTTTAGTTGTACTTCATAACATACTGTAGTGTTACCATGTAAATAAGTAGATGTAGAATGGAAAAGACAAAGAAATTGTTAAAATGGAAACAGTTTAAAATGTAGAAAGACTTCAGCTGAATACATCAGATATAAAGTAGGGAACATAAGGATGGAGGGAGGATGGAGGAAATGGTGCTGAAGACAGATGTTAAATGAACAGAGCAGGTGTGAATGAGGTCCTGGATGACGTGTTGCAGCTGCAGGCTTTTTCTGGCTTGGACACAGAAGCACGTCAATTTGTCTTTTATTCCATTATTCTTGTTGTATTTTATCCATTGTTCAAGTGTATTTTATACAATAACCAAATATATGGTAATATGACTGACAGAAACATTAAAGTGACAGTTCACTCAAGAATTTAAATATACCCAATGTTTACTCGCATTCAAGGCATTCCAAACCTGTTTGAGTTTCTTTCATTGAACAGAAATCAATGGGTTCAGTCAAATGCCTGGTCTCCAACATTCTTCAAAATATCTTCTTTTGTGTTCAACAAAAAAAAAAAAAAAAAAGAAATTCGTACAGGTTTGGAACACCTTGCGGGTAAAAAAATATGTATATTTTTGGGGTGAACTGTCACTTAGATTTTTGTTGGGGGGGGTCAGTTGCAAAATCTACTAAAAAATTTTTTGTTAATTTAAAAGCGGTAAAAAAAAGTGTGCATTTCAGCAATTGTATGAAGAGTAAAGAGAAGGTTCAAGACTTCAGTGACAATTTAGGGAAACGAATAGGAAAATCAGGAGTAGATCATCTAAAAGGCCAGTCCAGAAACTGAAGGGCCATTTTAATTATGACAGATATGGAAATAGTACAGTTGAGCAGCATGCATCAGGGGACAATACATCAGGGATTAACTGTGACATACCGTTCTATACTGAAAACAAGTGACCCTTATGACAGTATGCTAAAGGGCAGACTGGAGTTGTTAGGGGACGAAAAGTAGGGCCCTATGATTTCCGGATGAATGAAATCACAGAATCTAGTCAGAATGAATAAATCAGGTCTGTACACAAAATCTGTGTCGGAATATTAAAGAGCTACATTTCTAAAACCACTGCATTGATTACTACACATACACACAGTGTTTTCAGTATCTGCCTATAGAAGGTAATCAGGGCCAAAAGTCTTTAAATGACAAATAAAATTGTGTTATATCACTTTGCAAAGTTTACTTTGTCAACTAGCAATATAGCCAATGTATTTGCTGTATTTGAGACTATTGCATGGTTTATTGGTATATACTTTTACAAACATAAGATGTCATGTTCACACAAAGGTATACTGGCATGTACATATGGAAATATCAAAAACTGTCACCTTCAAAAAAAAACTATTTGAGACTATATTTGCATTTGTGATGCAATGTTTTGTTTGTATGCATATATCAGACCTCATGTTTATTATGTACTAGCTTGTACATATACAAATATCATGCATCATCTCACCCTTAAAAAAAAAATAACTGTGCCTCAAAGTCAAACTGTACGTGTCAACATACTACATGAACACTAAAATTGGTCACATTAAACTGTGCGTGCTGTCAAAATCAAATTGTAAAAAGACTTTTGGCCCAGATGGCCCTCCATAACAGCCATCTTATTACTGGGTATGAGGACATGAACATGTTTTCATCTTAATTGCTGCTCTGAGAGTTGAATTTTCAAATTCTTATTTGACAGTATATTATTGTCATATCATGTAGATGTAGAAACTAATCTTCATGACCACACATCAAATTAAAAGTGTGGCATAAAGGGATAGCGCAGGCAAAAATTTTACATTTACTCATCCTCATGTGGTTAAAAACACAAAAGAAGATATTTTGAAGAAAGCTGGAAACATGTAACCACTATAGAAGTCAATGTTCACAGGTTTCTTCAAAATATCTTCTTTTGTGTTCAACAGAGGAAAGAAACTCCTTAAGGTTTATAAGAAGTGTTCAGATACAAAAACCTCTCTAAGTGGCACTTGTAAATTTCTTCTAAGGGCGCTTTCACACCTGTAGATTGATTGTTTTGTCTCGAAACGGGGATTAAAATAGTTACAATGTTTGTTTTTGTTCTTGGTGCGGTTCGCTTTTACACTGCAAAGTTTCTAAAGGGACCAAAATAGTTCAAACAAGTCACGTGCGAGTAAACTCTCCTTACATTGGTCAGAGTTACACAGAAAAAATATCAGATCATAATTTAAGCCAATTTTGCTAATGGATAAACAGCACTCTGTAATATTTCAGCATGCTTTCGCATTCGACATGAAACGCTCATTTACCGGTAGTAATGACATCCCGCCCTACTCATAACTCTATATTCATATAGCCGTAAATATGGCTATTACACAACCATAAAACACTGTGATATAGCCGGATTCGTTAGTTTGTTGGATCGTTTTGCTTTCTTACTACAATCGATCCGCTCCAGAGTTCGTTTCAATTGAGCCGAGACCACCTCATTCAGGCGATCTCGAATCGTTTGATTTGGCGCGGATCCGAGCGCAATTGTGAGTTTCACATATGCCAAACGAACGCGCTAACTTGGTAAATGAGACGGGTTCCGAAACAAACGTTTAGGTGTGAAAGCAATCTAAAATGAACATTTTTCTCAGTTTCTCTGTTTTCTTTTCTGTGTAATTAAATTTGTATAGCAAATAATATGTTATTTTCATTGCATTTAATGTGAAATTACTAAACAAACATAGAAGCAGGGTTTCTGCAGCTTTCACGGAGTTAAATTTAAGACTTTAAGACATTTTTAAGACCATTATGAATGAAATTTTAGACCCATAAAAGGCTAAAGGCTAAGAAATTTTTCAAATGGCCCAGATGGAAAATTTTTTTATTTGCCCTATCAAAAAATTGTTATAATTGAATACATTTAACAATACAATAATACATTAATAAAAAAATGTTTAAATAATTTAGATTTTATTTTTTAGCAAAATATTTTAAATATTGTGTAAAAACAAGCAAGCTCTACTTGTATACATACACTTTTTTTCCAACCAAAACTTTCCTTAAAATAAAAAAAATGAACTAATGTTTTAAAAGTTTTAAAAACTATAATAAACTAAATCTATGCACAACAATCTGTCCAGGTCCAGTGTCCTCAGCGGTAAATACATGGAGAACAAATGCTATTGTAAGGAAAATAATTTAACCATTATGATAAATAGTTAGAAATTACCTTTTTAAATAAACCGTTTAAAGTTTTATTGAGATGATTGTTGGTGATTGTTCATGTATTGCTACCAAATCTGGCCAAAACCCATACAAAGGAAAATTAAGACCTGTTTAAAAAATATTTCAGACCTACAACACAATATTTCAGTAAATTTAAGACTTTTTAAGGCCTTAAATTTGGATTTTGACATTTTAAGACTTTTTAAAACCCTGCAGAAACCCTGTAGATGGCCTAAAAATATTTATTTTAAAAGAAAATGTCAGACGACACAATGTTTGCATCTGATCTCTTCATATCTGCTTGAGGGCGAGTAAAATTTCATTTTTGGGTGAACTATCCTATGAATTCTTACAGAAATATAGAATGCTTACTATAATAGTACAATGTTGTCTTCAAAATAAAATAATAATAAAAATACAACTAATGATTAAAACAAAGGAATAGTCCCACTTTTATTTCAATGTTTGAATTTTAACAGAATTTTTTATTTGAAGGAATGAATTGGAGGGGGGAAAGTACTTTATGCATTTGCAGTTCCTAAAATGTAATTATGTGAATGCATCTGTAAGTGTAAAATGTTTATTTAATAAAGTTGCATGATTTAAATTAATTAGACAAATAATGGTTGTTGCTGTATCGGATATGGTTGCGGCCGGAGGTTAACGAGAATTATTTATAACATTTATTATATTTCCCATTTATTGTATTTTATTAACATCTACCCCTACCCCAACCCTAAACCCAACCGTCACAGTAACGTAAAAATATGAATTATTGTTATACAGTGTCATAAAAATGCTGCTATATTGATGTGCGTAATGCACTTTCGGCCAGCCGCTTATCCGATTTAGACTTTACCATAAATAATTGGAATACAAAAAACTCTATATAAACTTTGAAACAAACAAAAAAAAATCATGTTAAACAGAGCAAACAATAACAAACACAAACAATTAAAACAAATAAACAACAAAAAAAAATAATATTTTAGCTTTAAAAAGTACAGAATTTGGCAATTGGATTTCATAGGGCCCTACATTAGGGTCTGGGCCTGAAAGTTTGGGGTGGGGGTGGTTGGGTATGTGGGTAGGATTATTTTGAAGGTGCCCAGGTGGTACAAGAGGATCTTGACTTACTGGCAGGAGAGCCCTGTGGTGAAGCCACCAGAGCGGGTGGCTCTTCCCCGGCACTGCACTGACTCATCACGGCACTGTCACTGCTCGCTCCCTGCGCACTCTCAGCTGCCACAGCCCAAAACCACACGCCACCAGGAGGAAAAACACACACATCTCTCATGTCTCTCGCCAGCCCAAACACACTAACATCAACACCACACACACACCAACGTACAAACGCCAGTACGGAATCAGCACTAAACATCTTAACGCTCTAGATGGGTTGCGTTCAGATCAATACAGAAGCACTGTGCTTATGGACTACAGCTGATGATCCTGGATTTTTGAGCGATGGCGTGATTATCTATGGGTGGAGCCGTGGTTGAGTTTCTCCTAGGCCAATTTCCTGTCCTCATCACCTAAACCTCAGACGTGATGGTGCGAATAATAAGGCTCTTTAAGCTGCCATTGTCCGTCCAGGCTTGAGGTGAGTAAGGAGAGGAAATGAATTCGTGCCTGGCCCTTTTCGTGACGGAAAACTGCATCGGCGAGAGTCCCACAGGGAAAACAGTCCGTTCACAACATGCTAATGAACTTACAAGACATGGCACATCAACAAACATCTAAATAAGTGGGGTGGAAAACACAGGACACACACTAACACATGTACACGCACAAAATCTACAAGGAAACCTATCGAGACACTGACGGCTTACATTTACACTGTTTTTATTTCGTTCATTTGAACTTGGCTGGAGATATACTTGTGTGACAATGAAAAACTGTGAGTGATCTGACAGAAAGATACTTGTTTAACTCTATTTGGATGGGACTAAATTTCCCTGAGGATGTTTAATCTCTCTCTTGCCATCTTGGAGTTCAGAGAAATCTAATCACGTCCAGATTGCAGTGTTTATCAGTGCTATAAATATTTATTCTACTTTTTTATAGCTAAATGTCTATGGTGCACCTTTAGTAACACTGCAATTTAGCTGTAAACATAAAGACTTGTGCCATCATGCATGTTAATTGATTGTAACTCCCCTCCTGTCTGACCGTCAGCCTCAGGGGCTTGATCTTTCAGATTGATGTGTGTGCTGTTTAATCACAGGGGTGTGTTTTTGGTGACATGAAAGCGGAGGGTTTGGGCAGGAGAGGGTTTACTCTTCTGACATGAGCACTGGGATCTGAATGGCCGCAGTGCTGTAGGCATGCAGAGAACAGGAGGAGAGGATCTGTGTACCTTTCCTACCTTTCATATCCTCTTCCTCATTGGTGTTGCAGCTCTCCGTGGAGCCCTGCAGATGTAAGCAAACAAAGAACATACAACACAAACAAAACATGAGGATAGGTAATGAATAGGGTTAGATTATGGTCTCTGAAATTGGTTTCAAAATAAAGCCTGGGTAGATCTGGATTTTATTTTATATTGTTGACTATTTTAAAGTTGACCATTTTTGTTGACAAACTTAATTGTTGACACTTTTAAAGACAACTTTTAACTCTTTTTCAACACATTTCAAACATTTTAATAACTAATATCTGTCTTATAACTAATACTTGTCTTTGCCATGATGACAGCACATAATATTTTACTAGTTATTTTACACGATACTAGTATTAAGCCTAAAGTGCCATTTTAATGTTGTGTTCACACCAGATGAGGCTTGCGCAAATAAAACGCGATATTCGCAGGTAAATAGATGCATGAAAAATTAGACTTTACTCGCTTCATTCAAGGGTCAAATTCACTTAACAACAGAATCCGATTTGTGTCATGAGTGGAGCTTCTGTCTGCCCTGTGACTAGTTTTGTTGCTAACGGCTAAACATGGATTTTACTGAGAGAGTAGCTGTGCTTTATGTGCTTTAGGAAGGCTGAAAAACAGTGTAGATTCGTTCGGCGCCGTGTCTGAGTCCACTAGTGCACTCCATTCAGAGGTGTAAGTTCACAGAGCTCTGTGAGTTCATCAACTCCTCCAGAAACTATACCTGGATGATGGAAGCATTCAGTGGTGCTTCAGACTGTGCTCAGTTTGATGAGCTTGAAGTTGTCCGGTGTCAGCAGGAGGATTTCTCCTTGGGACACCAACAACAGGCAATTTGTCATAATCACGCCTCTACAAGCGTATGCTCCTGATTGATTAACGCAGTGCAAATGTCAGCTAAAGTTCAGATTTTTCAAACCGCGTCATTCGCATCGCCTTATTCATAATCATTATGTATTCAGATTTCAAAATTTTAAAACTTTAAAATACTTAATATTATACTTTAATATATAATACTTAATACTATAATACTAATAATGCATTTTGAGCATTATACAGAATTATTTATATTTTAAATTCTCATAATCAGTTTGGTTTTGTTTTTATGAATTCGCATGAAAACAGTAAACAAATGCTAGAGAACAATGTTATTATTATTTATTAAAATATTAACATAATTTTAAAATAATGTTGTTAAATTAAAAAAAATAGTTTTTTTTTTTGCCACATATAAATTAGGAACATATACATTTTTTTTTTACATTTAGCAACATTATTTTAAAACTAGAACTAGTTATTCGTCCGGATAGTGCCACAGGATGTCTATTCGCATCCTTGCAAATGACTTAACATGTAAATCACTCATGCTTGTTGCTTCATTCGCATCTGGTGTGAACGCACCATAAGCATTACTAGGTCAATTAGGCCAGTTAGATTGATTCAAACAACAGTGGTTTGTTCTGTAGACAATCAAAAAATGATAACTTCTTAATGGGGTTAATAATATTAGCTTTTCAGTTTTGTTTTTACATTCAATATTTTATTAATTCCAGACTTTTTCCAGAAGGAAAACATAATAGAAAACATTGTGAAAATGCTCTGTTAAACATCTCTTGGTTAATATGAATAATTCACTATACTAATTAGACATCTTTTTTATTATTAAAAATGTCACAAAAATTGTTAAAATAAAATATTTTTTTTTATAATAAAATAAAATAAAGTAATAAAAATAATAAAATAGTAAAAACAGAAATATTTATATAGATTCACGTGGAAAAAGAACAACAATAGTGCAATGAGTGAATCCCTATTTTAAATGTTCCAGAAAACCCCCCAAATCATACCTTTGGCCCATCGGTGGGATTGTGCACAACTGTAGTTTGTGGCTCCTGTGAAAGTGAACAAGATTTTACATTATTAGTAAAGCAGGAGAACAAAGACCTAGTTGAAAGACAACATCAAAGAAAACACACACACGTCTAAAGAAACAAAATGAGGATTCTGAAATCACAATGAAATAATGATTTATAAAGACAAATACATTCTGTGGAAACACAAGGTTGGGGTTTACAATGGGCCTGATGAAAATTCACTCGTTACAGAAAAAAACAACCACACATGTACGCTTATAAAGTACGAAATGACATGCAACACAAAGATCTAAAGATGCCGTTTCTCGTATTTAATTAAAAACTATCCACTTTGATGATTTTAGACTTATGATTTCTTCCCTGATCAACTTATTCTCATAAAAAATGGACTCAATTGAAGCCTCAAAATAGTGGTCAATACTACACGTCACTCCAATAGCTGCTTGTGTTTTCTCGTAACCCAGTGGTCTGCAAGCTGTCCATCAGCACTGTGGAGGCATTTTGGAGGCCTCTGGAGGGGTCGGGGTTAACTTGTGCACTTAATGGATTGTTTTGAACGTCCCAGGATGCTCTTTACTCAGATGTTTGGGCAGTCAAGCAAACAAGGCCCATCTGAAGTGTCAATCCACAGGTCTTTTCTTAAATCTCCAGAGGACGCTGCTGGTGTCCAACAAGCCCAAATAGCTGACAGCTTTCTGTGTGGGACACTGCATCTTTACTGGGAATGGTTTATGCACTCTGACTCAAATGATCTTGCTATTTGTTGGAATCCATACATTTATGTAACGTTGTCTGGTGACTTGGCTAAAAAAAAACTTTGCTTTTATTATATAGGTTATTTCTAGTTTTTTTTTTAAGAGTGCTGGATAGTACTTCATTACATGTAATATGGATTACATAATCAGCTATGCAATCATTATGTAATAAGATTATAAAATTAAAAACGTTTTAATTAAAATATTTATTAAAGCGCGCCTATTATGGGTTTTTAAAAATGACCTTCCATGCAGTGTGTAATAGCTCTAAGTGAATAAAAACATCCAGCTGAGGTTTAAATCCGAAAGTGCATCGTGTTTAAAACTATTAATTCTTTGAATAGTCGACTCAGAGTTGACTCAGACTCAGAGAGTTGGGTTCGGATCTGTTGCATGAATGCGTCAATGCCGATAAAGTACATCACCAAATATGTAGTTCCAGATCCGGTAAAATGTGAATGCGATTTCCCTTCAGACACTAGCTAAGCGTGGGGGATCACGAGACTGATCATGACGCGAAAAGATGATGATCACTGACGGATGGAGATTTGGCTGCAGAGAATAAAGGGTTAATGTTCATTTTCACAACAACACCACAGTATTGTAGTGCTGTGTTTGTTTCTGTCATTTCTCTGATTTTTGATACAATAGCCTATGCTCCAACGTGAGATTCGCCGATCGTTTGCTATTAAAGGAAGGAGCAGCAGAGACTATTATGAAACTTTGTCAGACTTTGACAGGGACTTTGTCAGTAACTGTTGCAGTTCATATGGACCAGTTTCTTCTTCCTCCGGATCATAACATGTAAGTGTAATTAAAATTGTTGCCTCGTATTGTGTAGTTTTCAAAATATGTGTTTAATTGTGTGTTATAAGTTGTAATCGCCCCGCACGGCTTGTAATCACTTATCTAGTATAGATCAGTGCTTGTAATGCATCTCTCAGGTTAAACCTTCATGGGGCTATTCACATATCGCATCCAAAATCACGTTGAAAATGCATGTAGACACGCGCTTCTTTTACTGATTTAAATGCGTTTCTGAACTCGTGATCCTCTGCTGTTTGTTGCTATGTCTACTATCAGCTGTTCCTCACACACACAAGGCGCGGGTAATTTTCAAAATAGTTCAACTTTTGCCACTGTGTGGATTAACACTGAATGTGTTGTTACTACTATTTGGGGTTAGCGTTAAGAGTAGATTAATATGCTGGTGTTTAACTGCATTGCTTCATTGCATTCCAGCATTGGGTTCTCACATACTCTCTGGCTGCTACTTCATAGCCGTGGTGGGCTATTCTCTCTCTCGCGCTGAACGCAGTCAACAAATCACAACAGACTGGGTTATCAGTCCAATCAGCACATAATTGCTTTGCACTAAGGAGGGGTTTGGGAACAAATGAATCGCTGAACGAATCATATGGGAGCCGTTGGGATAATTAGGCAAAAATAAATGCATATTATAACACAATGAAAGTGTTTTTTGACCTTGCATGCATGTTGTTGGAGACCCCCAAAACTAAATCATGAACTTTTATAAAGCAAAATAGAGGCTCTTTAAATATTGCATTATAAGCATTATATTGTATAATATAATAAATTTGCATGAAGACAGTAAATAAATTCACAATTTACTGATTCAAAGTATTATAATAAAAAAAAACTATTCTAAAGAAATGTACCACATATAAATTAAGAGAATATTGTAATTTTGCAAAATATTTTTAAAATGATGCTAATATTTCAATAAATGAATAACATTGTTTAATTTTTAATGTTCATGTTCGCATGAAAAGTATTTTTAATTTTAAAGTTTCCACCATTCAATATTAATTGTTTTTGTTGTAAAATTCGGCATTATGATAAATTTAAAAATTATGATACACAAAAATCCCATTCAAATGTCTAAAGTGATCTAAAAATAACCACAGGAAAAATAGCCATAGGAAATATTCAGTATATTTGTTTCAGAAGTTTGATCCAGAAGTACGTTTACTATGTTAATCTCCTGAAACAAATTCCAGACAAATTGCTTTGATTTGCTAAATTTGTTCTAAATGATGATGTCGCACCAATATTTTGCATTCAATATAGTACACTATAAGCTCGATCTAAGGTTAAAAGTAATCTAAAAGAAAACATGACCTAATATGTGTAATTTACGGTTGTCACGATACTGGAATTCGGTACCAATCGATACTGAAGTTTTTAAAATGTCCATTTCCCGCTAACATTTAAGTGCTTCTGAGCACGCTCCTAAACATTGCTGATTTGCCATTGTGTTCACATGCACAACAGGAATGACTGTGATTGGCCACGAAGCTCATCAGTTCACTAAACTCACCGCTGTTTATTGAGTGTAACCACCGATACAGGGACACTGCAGAGTTTCAAAGTCACGTCGATCAGCTGGTTTGTCTATAAGCTGACATACGAGCGATCCGCTGATGAATCGCGGCTTTAAAGCGCCCCAGTGTCCCTGTATCTGTTGTTACACTCAATAAACAGCGCTGAGTTCAGTGAACTGATGAGCTTCTTGGCCAATCAGCGTCATTTCTGTTGAGCATGTGAACACAATGGCAAATCAGCGCTGTTTAAGAACGTGCTCAGTAGCACTTAAATGTTAGCAGGAAATGGACTAGAAATAAAACTTCAGTATCGTTTGGTACCGAATTCCAGCAACGTGACAACCTTAGTGTAATCCAATATCTAACTATAATTCATAATAAGAGATGTAAATTTGTAATTTACCCTGCACTGACTATTTAATATCACATAAGTTCTTGTCTGGTGTCTGTATTTTATTAGAGGCACATGTAAAAGTCCAAGAAGAGTATAGTAGAAAGACATAATTCAGCAGTTTACTGTTATGAACAATCAACTCCTAATCACATTCTATAATAAAAATCACAATCACGAGTTTCAGACGTGCTTCTAAAGATCATGACAGCTCAAAAAATAAATAAATTAAATAAAAACACAAGGAAGGAACATACTGTAACATCTAATGCACAGCAAACTGCAGGTCTGAAATATTTAGTACATGCAAAACAGTTTCAAAATACTTCTGGCATGCACCAAATACTACTGCAAACACTTGAACATGTGCTATGGGATACGGTCAGATGGTTAAATGAGTTACACAGAGATGAGGTACCATTGGTGTAGAAGAGGCCGTGTTGCTTTCTTTCATGGCGTTCACTACAGCGCTCACTACACTGTTTTTAGTGTTGTTTGTCTGGTGCTGAAATAGAGAGGACAGATACAACTTCCTTTTCAGAGAGATGACACCAACCGAGCAGATCCTTCCACAGTTTCACGTCAGTCATGGTGGTTAGAAAGCATACAATAGAGGAACAGCGCATATGCCAGGAACATCAGTGGACAACGATATCCATCATTCAGACATTTAAAGCACGACCAATATTAATGGACATTTCATGGTACATTAAAACCTGAATATATGAATTCAAACACAAAACAATACTTTTTTGGGGTATTAAATCTATGTCTCCTATAATAATAATAATATTAACAATAATAATAATAATAATAATAATAATAATAATAATAATAATAATAATAATATTTTAATACTGATGCAAAAACTCATAAAAATGTGTATGAGTTTTATGTGAATTTAAATTAATTAAACTACATAAATATGATTACTGATTACTGTCATTACTAATATTAGTTGTAGTAGTAGTTTTAATTCATTAAATTAAATAAGAAAAAATGTGAATGAAGGATCAAAGACAAAATAAATCAAAATAACTCATTGTCATTTCTGTTATTATTAATGTTGTTATTATTATTATTTTTATTATTATTAGTAGTAGTAGTAATGATAATAGTAAATGTATAATAATATTAATATTAGTAATTTAAAATAAAATGATAAATATGACTACTGTTATTGCTATTATTATTTTTATTAGGTTGTAGTTATAATTCATTCACATATTTGTTCTTGTGCTTTTCTTAAAGTAACAAAGATAAAAAACAAAAAAAATACTGTTATTATTATTATTATTAGTAGTAGTAGTAGTAGTAGTAGTAGTAGTAATGCTAATAGTAAATGTATAATAATAATAATAATAATAATAATAATAATAATAACAACAGTAATCATATATATATATATATAGCAGCAACAACAAACATAATAATAATGCCAGTAATTTAGCATAAGATAAATATGATCACTGCTATTTTCTATTATTATTATTATTAGGTTGTAGTTATAATTCATTTACATATATTTTTTTTCTTTTGCTTTTCTTATTTATACAGCAAATAAAAATACTGTTGTTATTGTTATTATTATTATTATTATTATTATTATTATTATTATTATTATTATTATTAGTAGTAGTAGTAGTAGTAATGATAACAGTAAATGTATAATAATAATAATAATAATAACAATAATAATGATTTAAAATTAAAATAATAAATATGATTACTGTTATTGCTATTATTATTATTAGGTTGTAGTTACAATTCATTCACATATTTTTTTTTTTTTTTGCTTTTCTTATTTAAACAACAAATTAAAATTACTACTGTTGTTGTTGTTATTATTATTATTATTAGTAGTAGTAGTAGTAGTACAGCAGTAGTAGTAGTAGTAGTAGTAGTAGTAGTAATAATGATGACAGTAAATGTATAATAATAATAATAATAATAATAATAATAGTAATTTAAAATTAAAATAATAAATATGATTACTGTTATTGCTATTATTATTAGATTGTTGTAGTAATTCATTCACATGTTTTTTTCTATTGCTTTCCTTATTTAAATGAAGGAACAAATATAAAAATAAAAAAATAACTGCTGTTATTATTAATATTATTATTATTATTATTATATTAGCAGTAGTAGTAGTTATAATAAATTTACAGTAGTAATAATTATAATAAAATAATAATTACAATTCAATGATCACAGAAACAAGTAAATAAAGACAAAACTATCAATACATATGACTGCTATTATTATTATTATGGACTTCAAGCTAAACGATGAATAACAGACTGATGTGAAATATAGCAGGGCCTTTAGAAATGTTGTCAAAATAATAATAATACAGTGTGGTAACCATTTAGGTAACACAGGTTTTACTATCAGTTATTTGTAAAATAACCTTAGAGAATGTGATTTCTACAGAAAAAGTATAAGTATATTCACTAAAAAGTGGTGTTCCTTCAAACCCAGATTAACAGAATCAGCAGAAAGTTGCAGTAGTGATGGAAACCTTAAAAAGCTGCTGGAAAGATGAAAACAGCTCAAACTGCAGGTGTGTGACAGACATCTGAGGGCTTACCTTGGCTCCATCTGCCTTTTTGTTGAGTAAACTTTTGCAAGCTGCAGAGAACAGAGAAAAACTAATTACTACAAACAGCGCGGGGTAACAAAACCGACAGAATGCTCACATCTGCACATATTTCAAATCAATCCCCATATAAAATAATTAACAAACTGTAGGCTTGCATTCTGTCATTCATTAGCATTCAGGATCATTTTTTCATCAGGGGAGATTATTATTTATTTTTTTATAAATCGTTATATATCAGTTTAATCCAAAAAAACTATGATCCTTGGGGAGGAGAGATGAAAGTAAAAAAAATAAAGTACACAACTTTTAAAGAAGGCAAGTGTAAACGGGAAATTCATTTTGGTGAAATTGATTTAAAGGGGTCATATTTTGACGAAATCTAATTTTCCTCGATCTTTACTTGAGTTTATAAAAATATGGTACTGCGTGTGAAAAATACTGTAACTTCTACTCAGAATTCTCATTAATGGAAAAAGATTAAACTCAACATTATTTACCTTATTCTGCAATGCTGACGTGCATTCGTTTTTGTGATTGTTTTAGAACTTCTGAATCAATTGCTTATGGAAGAAATCACTAGGAATAATAAACAAAACAGTTCACAACTACACATAAAAAGTAGAATAATAAAATAAAAAATAGCTCACTGTACTGCTTGATGTTGCAAAATGATGTTTTTAATGTCTACAAATCAATGGAAGTGAATGAGACCAGAAGTCTCAAAACAAAAAGATTCTAATAGCTGCATCTACTCGTATGTGAACAATAAAGTCTGCAGATTATTTTTTTAGTCTGATTTAAACCATTTGAATGGCACATTTCATGAGAATTTATTATAATTATAGAAACATATTCGAAAATTCATATTTTCAGATATATACTGTACACACACACAATACCATAAACTACCTGACCTTCACATGTGCAATCAGATGTTAAAAGCACACATGAAACACATCTTTGAAACATTTCCATGTAAAAAAATAAATGCATTAAAAAAAAAATAATAATAATCAAATAAATACATAAATAAATAATTAAAATTAATAAAACAAAATGGAAAATGGAAAAAAATAAATGTAAATAATAACAAATAAACAAATAAATAAATAAATCAAAATAGAAAATGGAAAAAAGTCAAACGTAAATAACTAATAAACCAATGAATAAATAAATAAAAACAAATCGGAAAATACAAAAAAGATAAATGTAAATAACTAATAAACAAATCAAAAATTAAATAAATAAATAAATAAAACAAAATGTAAAATAGAAAAAAAAATAAAACGTAAATAACTAATAAACAAATAAATAAAACAAAATGTAACAGAAAAAAGATAAATGTAAATAACTAATAAACAAAACAAAATGTAACAGAAAAAAAGATAAATGTAAATAACTAATAAACAAATAAACAAAATGTAACAGAAAAAAGATAAATGTAAATAACTAATAAACAAATAAACAAAACAAAATGTAACAAAAAAAAGATAAATGTAAATAACTAATAAACAAATAAACAAAACAAAATGTAACAGAAAAAAGATAAATGTAAATAACTAATAAACAAATAAACAAAACAAAATGTAACAAAAAAAAGATAAATGTAAATAACTAATAAACAAATAAAAAAAAGTAAAATAAAAAGATAAATGTAAATAACTAAAACAAATAAATAAAACAAATAAAAATGTAAAATAGAAAAAAGATAAGTGCAAATAACTAATAAACAAATAAACAAATAAATAAATAAAACAAAAAGTAAAATAAAAAGATAAATGTAAATAACTAAAACAAATAAACAAATAAATAAAACAAAATGTAAAATAGAAAAAAGATAAATGTAATTTAGTTTAATTTATTATATATATATATATATATATATATATATATATATATATATATATATATATATATATATATATATATATATATATATATATATCGATCATATAATGGATATATAATGACTTAAAACCAGGTTGAATGTGTTTTATGTGATTTATCATGCACATGTGAAGCCTTAAGAGATTTTTTTGGATGTTTGTTTTATTTTATTTATATGTAAGGAAAGAGATCCAGTGTTGGATAATAGTTTAAAAAAATTTATAAAAAAAGCACAATATAACCCCTTTAAAATTAACAAATGTGACATGCTTGGAACAAATTGTCCATTTTATTCCTTTTTCACCAATCTGAGAGCAGATAGAGAAACCGAATTTGTTCTCCATTTGCAGCCGCAGCCGTAATGAGGGGAAAATCATGGCTAATGTATGCAATTGATTTCTCCTTTAACTGCGACTGTTATTTCCCAGAGGGCATGTTGGTGAGGTCTAGAGTCAGTGTAGGGGAAACGGCCCATGATGCACTTCATCGGCCCTCAGAGAACAATCAAACGGCCTACTGTACAAAAAAAAAAAAAAAAAAAAACTCAAGTTTCCGCATTCAGGATTCCTGTAAAACGCCTTACCTTTCCGAAAAAACAAACAGGAAGAAAAGACGGACAGGTTAAACATTCAGTAGCAGAGAGGACAAGCTGGAAGATTGCAGGCATTGTTTGCATCGCAGGCCTGCTTTTTCATGCTTGATTTATCATGGAGGTGAGAAAGGTGCTGGTGGTGGATGCAATTTACAAGGCGGTCAGCCATGCAGTGTCCAACGGGAATAAACCACGAGTCCCAGAATGCAATGCACTGATGAAGGAGTCGTAAAGCTAGACCTCGACTCATTACCAGTCCACTGTTTCTCACGTATCTAACTACATCTCATAGGATTTTCAGACAGTGACTGGGAGAGCTGAGCAAGCAATCTCTTATACTGCAGAATAATCAGACGCTGCAGTCATACCACTGTTAATGCTGAGGGCAAATAACTAATAACTCTATGAAAGGAGGCAAGCAAAGAAAGTGCGGGAACCTCCGTTATTAGGATTATACGGTCATATCAAAAGCTTTGTGTCATCGTAATGCAGTTTAAATAACAGGGGTGAATCGTTGAAATTTCAACGCACTGATTTTGATAGCAAAAGATTAGAATTGCAAAATGAGTTAAGTACAGAAATATTTTTCCATTGTAAATATTCCCTAAATTAATATACTTTGTGCATGGGTCAAAGACGAGACGTCCCATTTTGGCTGCATCAAAGTAAATGTTGCCATTTTATATACAGTTGGAGCCAGAATTATTAGCCCTCCTGAATTATTAGCCACCACGTATATTCTTTTTCACAATTTCTATTTAACAGAAAGACGATTTTTGTCAACACATTTCTAAATATAATGTTTTAATAACCAATTTCTAATAACTGATTTCTTGATGATGACAGTACATAAAATTTTAATAGATTTTTTTTTTCAAGATACTAGTATTCAGCTTAAAGTAACATTTAAAGGCTTAACTACACTGTAAACCCTAATGTTGTCTTTACTAAAACACTCAAACACTTAAACACTATTGCATTTTGACACCATAACTTGCTAATATTTGTTAGGATAACTTATCCACCTTTAAAAACCATAAACTCAAGATTTCAAGTGTTTTGGCCTCTACATCATGATTAATACTTGTAAAAACAAAAGAAAAAAAAAGTGTTTTTTGAGAAAAATGTGTGACAATTTTTGATACTCTTTTCCTTGATTGGCCATGCAAGGAGTTCTGCCTGGCAAAAAGAGACTAATGCTCTGATTGGTGTAATTCAAAAAAATATAAAAATTCAAAGGTGTAAAGCCTCCTTTCCACTGCACACGACATTTGGACACGACTGTCGGAATACGCCCCCTTGTGGCAGTCGCATATTCAGTTTTGTGGTGCACTATGGGAAAGAAGATAATCCTCGCGATGTCCGAAATAAAAGAGTACAAAAGCAAGAGCCTTTATTCTCCGTGCGTGCACCATGGATGAATGCATGAATGAATACTAGAAACGCATAAAACGCTAAAAATTTCGGTGGGAATGTGGAGACAAAATTAATAAATAATAATTTTTTTAGAACTCATTTATGAATAGAAAGGTTTTTTTAATATAATCTTTTTTTTTATTAAAAAAATAACGATAATCTACTATTTCTCATCTTTCGCGCACAGACCTGCTTGGACAACCCTTAAATACATCACATCCGGTCGGCCGGTCACATACGGTCCAGTCGCAGGAGATGAAATATTTCAACGGATCTGCAGCTCAATTCAGATCCAAATTGTCCACATACGGAGATGATCGGAACTCCACGCAGCTCCCGAACTACTCTCCATTGGAAATGAATGACTTCCGGTCTGTCGCTTGTTGTTTGTCGTGTTCAGTGGAAAGGAGGCTTAATGGTATTTGCTCTGTTTGCTGAAGATGAGATAATTGACTGGAATTTTCATCATATTCAAGTTTGATAAGTGAAGTTATATCAATTCAAAATTGTTTTATTAGTTTAAGTGAATTTTCAGTCCTAATAGTATGTTTGTTGTTTCCTGAGCAAATTCTGCAAACTTAGTCATTGGTTACCTGTACTTCATTTGACGTTTGTGTTGTAATGGTGTGATACAGTATATGTAATGGTGTGAAAACGTAATGTTACAGTTACGGTTAACCTAAATTACATTAGTTATTTTCTTTATAATATAACATTAGGATAGTAGGTTACGTTTACGGAGATATCATTTTGTTGTTGTTGTTGTGAGCTAATCCTTAAATTGTTTAGTTCACCAAACTTAGTGCTTAAATTTGGTGAACTGAACAATTTCAGTATAATCTACAAAACCGGCAATTTTTGGGAGACTCCGTTACTCAAATAAATTGAGGCAACGAGTTTACTCAATTAATTTAGTTCAGTCAACTTACAAGGGTTTTCAGTGTAGGTTAATTATTTTAATAAGGCAATTTGGGGTAATTAGGCAAGTAATTTTAAAACGATGGATTGTTCTGTAGACAATTGGAAAAAAAAATATTACTTATTATATTGCTATTAATTTTAAACTTAAAATTGTTTTAAAAAATAATAATCCTTAGGGTCCAACCATATGGTTTGAAAGACTGGAGTAAATTATTATTATTATTATAATGATAAAGGATTAACGATTTAAAATGTTATTTAATTAGTATTTTGGAACTGCAATGTGATCCTTAAATACAGATCTTTAAAAATGTCATCAAGTCCAAGTCCAAAATATATCAGCCAAGATTTTTGTTGTATATAGTGGTCCCTTGCTATAACATGAATTACCTTTCATGGCCTCGCAGTTTTGCGGATTGTTTTTAGTGCAATTTGACCTTTTTTTTTTTTTTTTTCAGCGCATTGTGTTCTGCCTCCTGACTGGCTGTAGACCATGATCAATCAATCTCCTCAGTGTCTTCTTTTTTTTTTTTTATCAGCGCATTGTGTTCTGCCTTTTGATTGGCTGTAGACAATGATCAATCAATCTCCTCTGTGTCTCCTGTACAGTACAGAATGCGTTTAGCTTGCCAAATTAACATAAATCTTCAATCACGAGCAGTGCGAGTTCCAACAAAGAAGCAAAAAGGGTTGTAACTGTCTGCAGCAAGACCATTGTAAACAGCGGATGAGCCGAGTCACGCAGCGCCATGCATTTTAGAATTGTAAACATACAGTAGGTTTCTGTCTGCGGTGCCCAGCTAGGACATTTCTGCCGCACCACAGAGCACCATCTGAATAATTTCATTTTAAATAACATGCGAATGTGAGCGTCTGGAGTGTGTTACTTCTAATTGTCATGTGAGCGGCGCATCCGGTGTGCAACCCCCTTAAGGATTGAGTCTGCTTTAGCTTTGTGGACCAGTGACTGCAGAAAAAGGAACATTACGCTGAATGCCAACATTATCCGCAGATAAGCTAAAAAGCTTTAGGGTAAAAGTGTGAAGATGTTAATGCCTGTCTGAGAAAAGTGTATAAAGTGTGTAGTGAGGGGTTTTACAGCCATAAAACATCTATAAAAATTGTAAAAAAAAAGCTGACTACTTTACGGATTTCACCTATTGCGGGTTATTTTTAGAACGTAACTCCCGCGAATAACAAGGGACCACTGTATAAACTGTTCTAAATGCTATACTGAATGAAACATTTAATGGGTTTCTTTTGTAAATATACTGATTTTTTTAAATTATTATTATTCATTAAAATAAATGCATGAACAGAACACATTTTTTTAAAAACTGAAGCTTTATTAGACTTTATTGTTCTGATTCTTTAAACCTCATTTTCATCTTTGACCCACATTTGATTTCCATATAAATTCATATCAATTCTAAATGTTATGATGTAGTAAAGATTACCAATGACACCAAAATCAGTGCAAATATTCACACCCCTATTAAATAATGCTTCAAATAATTCAAAATCCATTATAAAAGCCAATAAAAGATTAAATATACCTTTAGATCAGAGCAACAAATGATACATATACAGCTGACATATACAAGCATGCCTTATCTTTATATTCTACTGGTCAGGAAGTCTTATCTTGGTCATACAGAATAATGAAAAGCTCTTAAAGGAGAATGAAGAAACACTGATGAAATGTCATTTACTGGCTACTGGTTTTCATCTTACATGTTCAAGTGGACGACTGGCTTTAACAATAGCAGAGTATAAAGAGTTATAAACACTTACAGTACTAGTTGAAGCCAAGAACTGATGGAGAGCATTGATTGGACGGCTCAAAAGAACATTAAAGGAATATTCCAGGTTAAGTATACAACTTTAAACTCTAGGACTCGTCTTCAGTTTGTAAAGCAGAATGGAAATGTTCACAGAAATGCCTGTACAACTGGGAACTGAGGCAACAGATGCTGTCCATTCAGATAAAAACAAATATAAAATAGTATTAAGAATGACATTTTTGTGTTAAAACAGAATTTATTTTGCCTTATTGAATAATAAGGCAGAAAATTGCTATATTACATGCTACTTTTATGGAAATGATAAGCGAAAGACTTGTGTGTATATTAGGAAAAATGTAATGAAAAGTTAAAAAGAAAAAAGAAACTTTTAAACTGATTTTAAATGGGACAAAAACAAAACATCAACATTGAAATACATATATACATTATATATATATTTATACAACAATTCTGTCTGGTTCTTAAATCTGAGTGGCTGATAGCTGTGAGATATTCTGCAAACAACAGCACTCGTCCAGCCTCTTAACCCTTCACCCATGTGTTTTATTCCACCCACATACAACATACACGACAAGCAGATGACACTCAAAAGTTTGCCAAATTTTGCTGCTGTTGAACAACAGAATGTACTTTTGGGGCTTTTTTAGGTGAGAATGTAGTTGTTTAGATTGCAACTATGCAGTTTATTTATAAAAATAGTACCTATTTTAAATATTTATAATTTCTGAGAGACAGTGCGTCTTTGAGCAAAGATGGTCGACAATGTTCCTCCACAAGATGGTGACAGAGACCGCATAAGCACTAAGAGAAAAACTGCGGAATTTCAAACTATAGCTGACTAAATCATTATTAAACAGGTAAATGACTTTCAACCTCTCTCTTTTGTATGTTGTAGTGCTGTATTTATACCATAGTAATATTGTGATCTCCTGATTGCAACAGAAATACTGGGAAATCTCTGTAGACTGATGACATTTCACGTTGTTCAGCCTTATAATCTTAAAATGTCAGCAAAATCATCTGTTTTGTCATCACTTTAGACATTATGCTAGAGAATCATTCAAATGCTAGCTCTAAAGTGATGTATGTGAAGTAGCAATGGTTTCTACTGTTCTGACATCAGATGAAGATGTGAATGAATGGCAGAAGAAAGAAGTTCCTTGTAAAAACTTTTGTTTTTAGACTCTACATGATTATATACATGATTATTTCAAACTGTTGTATAAATGCAATATCACACTCGTAGCAGTGTGATGTGGCTGTATATTGGCACTGGTGAGCCTCGTGCCAATGCACGCCTTCCACCAGTGCCGATATACAGCCACATCGCACTGCTACGAGTGTGATATTATATATATAATTTTATATGTATTTATATATTTTAACTTTAAAAATACATATATATTATCAAAAATTCTAAATATAATAGAAAAAAAATCTACAAGCATAAATTACATTATCTAAAATAAAAAGAGCAAATGAATAAAACCTAGTATTTTTAAGTAAGAAATATAAATATTTTATATCAAAATAATTAAGTTAAGTTAATTAAGTTAATCTATGATAAAAAAATAATTAAAACTAAATTAAATATATATAAATATAAATAAATAAAGTCATATTTGATTAAACAATTTTTGATTTAAAAAAAGTTGACAGGACACACTGATATATGAAAAAAAAAATAAAGCTGTATTACACTGACCCCCAAAAACCTGAACAATCTTTCATTAAATGTTACCTGCCATATTTTCATACTTATTTCTGAAATTTACTATCAGTTCCTAAGAGAAAGTTGTTTCAAAGTTAATCCTACATTTTGTATTCTACACACAACTGAAAGAGCAGCAGTCACTATACTATACTATACAACAATACAATAGAATACTATACTGTAGCAGCAGCAAAAAATAGCCTATAATTAACAACATAATCAAAACAGCAGCATTTTACCACATTCAACAACAGCAATAAGCTCTTGTCCCCTTTCCATAATCCTGAGGAATCAGCCCAGATGCTGCAGTTTTTCTTAATTGATCTCCTTTGACCATTACACACACACACATATGAAGTATATTCTCGCAGCTGCTCAGTCACAGCTTGTTAAAGACGGCAGCTGTGTGATATTTACTCAATCTGACAGACAGCTGTCTATAAGAGTGACACTTCAATCAGATCATACAACACAAGCGCTTTCTCCAGACTCAGACACACCGCGAGCAGTGTCGTCCATCTGCCCTCCAGAGGGCCTCCTTCCCCGCAGACCACCAGGTGCTCAGAGGACACTTCGGGTCTGACGACTGGCAGCAAGCCAACCCCGCTCCTGCCCGTCCGTGAGCTAAAGGCCCTGCGCTCTCGGCGAGGGGAGGAGGAAGAGTTGAGAGGAGAGTGCTGGGGCAATGGTGGCTTGGCTAGGCTGCAAGGGGATCTGCTTTAGTGGACCACACGGGACCACACTAGTGGGGTGCGATATTGATGTCACATCCTATTTTTTGTATTTAATTAATCTTTATTTCTATAGTGCTTTTACAATGTAGATTGTGTCAAAGCAGCTTAACATAGATGAAGTTCTAGCAAAATGAAATCGCTTCAGTCTAGTTTTCAAAGATGAAATTCAGTTTAGTTTAACGCAATGTCATTTTAAAATTACATTGCGTTAAACTAAACTGAACTTCGACTACGTTTACATGGACACCAGTAATCTAATTCTGTCTTAATCTGAATAAGACAACATGTTTACATGAGTTGCTTTTGGATGTTCCTTTCATGATCCCGTTTTGCATGTTATAGTACATACAGGGTTCATACACAATTTTACTACTAAAATTTCAGGACTTTTCCAGGACTTTCAAGTAAATTTTCATTACCTAATTATTAATTTTATGTAATGTTTTTGTATCTGTGGTAAATAATAAGAAAAATATTGCATGTTCAAATATATTACACCATTACACATGCAACATTTATTTTTATATCTACTGTATGTAAAATGTATTTAGATAATGCTCACACAGCACTAATAATGTGAGAGCATGTTTTTGGCCAAGGACCGATAAGTAGTAAAGACAAGTAACCTATATTCAAGTATACAGATAATGTATTTGTTAAACTAATTCCCGTGACTTTTCCAAAACATTGTGAGCTTTTCTGTTTTTCCAAAACTTTTCCAGGCCTGGAAAATGCTGTGTCAAAATTCCATGACTTCTCCAGGTTTTCATGACCGTATGAACCCTGTACATAATTCAATTTACATCTTTACGATACTAGTTTCCTCCGGCGTTTAACACAACAACAGTTCATGTTCGTCATGTTGAAATTGACAACATTTTGTTTTGAATTTTGCGGCAAGTTTAATTGCAGTTAATTTCTCATACTGTGCGTGCAAACAGACATCGATACAAATTCTCAAGCAAGAAGCCCCCTCTGCCATTTCATTCACTAACTTTTCATTTATGCCCGCAAGACAAACTCGAAGGTACTAAACGAGAGTACGAATTCTCAGTCATTGTTTCCCGCTCACATCAAAAATGTGCTTTTTAACTTGAAACTATTCTCATTTTTTTGTCGTCAAACACCTGACAACTGCTGTGTGAGCATCCTGTCATAAAATGTAGCGAAAAGTACTACAAAGCGGTATTAGTTTAATTAAGGTGTTGACATGTCTGTACTGCACTTTAATAATGTGACTAAAATAGGAATACTCCACATGACTTCAATTTCTGTTTAGTTCGATTATGACTTCAGTCATATTAAGGTAATGAAAAATCGCTGTTTACATGACAGACTAGTATTGTCCTAATCATATTGAAAATCACAATATTGGTGTCCATGTAATCGCACTCATTTTCTGGTTTAAAGAGATAGTTCACCCAAAAAAGACAATTCTGTTATCATTTACTCCCTCTCTCTCTTCTTGTTCCAGATCTGTTTGAGTTTGTTTTTTTTTTGTTGGAAACTAGTAGTCATGAACTACATATTTTTTCTATTATAGAAAGCAATGACTACCTGTTTCCAACATTCTTCGAAAAAACCAAAACATATTTTGTGTTCAAAAGAAAAATGAAACTCACTCTGAAATACACAAGGTTGAGAAAATTGTCAATAAATGATCCTTTTTTGTGAGAACTACCCCTTTATGACCTGCTAACATGAACAAAGATCAATGAATTTAAATATAATACGTATATTTGTCTCCACATTAGCGAACTATGAAAAGCCAGCCTAATATCACGATGAAGCACGATGAACTGTTATATTTATTATCAGCAAAGTGGCTAATTCTTAACAATTTGTACAATTTCAAACGTACGATTTTTAAAAGAACTCTAAACCACACCCCTAAACCTACCCCTCAGTCAGGGATGAGCAAATCGTACAGAAGTTTGTGAATGAGATCATACAAATAAATACGAATTAGCCACTAAATCAAAGTTACAAATTTTCTGAATGAACGAGATTGCTCTTTATCTTGAGCCTGTGCTCTGTAATTTTGGAATAAATTAAAATATATGCATACGATTGCTAACACTTGAAGTTAGATTTGAACTTTTTTTTTACTCTGTTTCTAAATATCGCACACCTCCAAAATAAACACTTGTCCCCTCCAAACCTCATTGTTCTGCATGAGGTGGAGATCACTGAGGTGGGCTGAGGACAGACACGTGACTGGGGTCCCATATCTTCAACTAAAGCAGACTCCACTTAAACGATATTTAACCCAGTAGCACAATACACCAGTAAGCTGATCAGCAGGGAAGGAGGGAGCCGAAAAGGGCTGAAGCAATTTAACCGTGAGAGAGAGAGAGAGAGACAGAGCAAGAGATAGAAAGAAAATGAGAGTCTAATCAAAGGAGGAGCAGCGACATTTGCATTTTTTACTCCATGCAGACGATAATGCATGCCGGCCGATCGTTAACATGAATGCAGCGCTGAGGTATTGATTGGATTGTTTTGCCTTGAGCCGCTGTGTGTAAATTGAACTGGGGACAGTTGTGAGATGAAACAAGACATTGTTTGTTTATCACATCTAAAAAGAGAGCCAATTTATTCTGATGTTTAAATAAATAGACCTTTTGAAATGTAAACAACAGCTAAGATGTTGAGACAGTGTCGCTAAAAGGGTCATTCACAATGATAACACTGATGAGACAGGAAAATAATCTAATGAGCAAGATATTTCATAGAAATGGAAATCATTCAGTAGCACTGAAATATAAAAATATGGATAGATTTATTAACATTCGTTTAATGTTCTTAAAATTAATGTAAATGATCTACTAATATTGAAAATGTAACTAATGCTAACTCCAACATTTACTAATACATTACAGTGCCTCCCACACATGGACATGGACCTAATTTGCCTTATTTAAATAATCTACACTTTTTATTCTTGTAATTATACTTTTTAGAGATTTTTATTTCATAGATGTTTTTAGTTCTTTATGTCATTTATTTTTCATTTGCTGTTTATATTTTGTAATTTGACGATGTTGCTACATATTTTATACATATCTAACATGCTTTGACAATTATGTACAAAATGTCAGCAGCAGATTTTACCTGCCAGTGGGTGCACATGGCTCCGGAATAGAATAAAAGTAAAAAAGTGGATTTCTTTTTTATTTCAAGTTATAAAAAAAACATCTTCAACCCATTAAAAAAAACTGTGTATAATAAATAAAAATATTGTTAAAACTTTGTCGCATGTACAGTTGAAGTCAGAATTATTAAACCCTGTTGAATTTTTCCCCAATTTCTGTTTATCGGAGAAAGATTTTTTCAACACGTTTCTAAACATAATATTTTTAATAACTCATTTCTAATAACTGATTTATTTTATCTTTGCCATGATGACAGTAAATAATATTTTACTAGATATTTTCAAGATACTTCTATAAAGCTTAAAGTGACATTTAAAGGCTTAACTAGGTTAATTAGGTTAACTAGGCAGGTTAGGGTAATTAGGCAAATTATTGTGTAACGATGGTTTGTTCTGTAGACTATCAAAAAAATATATAGCTTAAACGGGCTAATAATTTTGACCTTAAAGTAGTTTTTCAAAAATTAAAAACTGCTTTTATTCTAGCCGAAATAAAACAGATCAGACTTTCTCCAGAAGAAAAAATATTATCAGACATACGGTGAAAATTTCCTTGCTCTGTTTAACATAATTTGGGAAATATTTAAAAAGAAAAAAAAAAAATCAAAGGGGGTTTAATAATTCTGATTTAAACTGTAGGTAACCATGTGCCGTGGGTTAAAGGCGAGTTTCAACCTGGCTACCACCGCAATTGTATTTTAAACCTGTGGGAAGCAATGCATTATTAAAAAATGTAATGTTAATGAATATTTGAAAAATTCAGAGATTAAGTGAGATTAGAGTCTGATAAAATTGTATATAACAAATTGTTTTTAATGCTAAAACAAACAAAATATTAAATACATTAAAAATGAAATAAAATTATAACGTAATTCCAATATTATGTGAATGACCCATAACTACCCTGTATGATTAATAATAATTTAATTAACTAAACCCATATGAGAATATGAAAGATAACTAAATATTCTTCTTCTGAACACCTAGTGTTAAAAAAGCTTGCTATATGAATGTTAAAGTTACATGATCATGTAAAAGCAAAGCAATAATAAATCATGGATTAAAAAAACACATGCTATTTAATAAACTCTTACGCATCGTTAAAATGCATGAGGTGTAACGTGAGAGATGGAAATTGAGCAGGCCATTGTCTTTACAAATATATAAAAAAAAATAATAAAAAAAACTCCGCAAGATTATATATAGCAGACATTGTTCATGAGAAACTGAAGAAAAGCAAATCATTTATGCAAGTGATGGCAAGAAAGGCAGGCTTTTCATTGGCTGCATGCTGATTGGGTAGAGCGAGAGGGAAGGGTGGGGTTTGTGGAGGGGGCTCGCTGGTCCCCCTGGTGGCGAGGTGAGGAGATGCACTCTCACATACCTTCCTGTGCAAGCGCGGCAGTGCTTGTGGTGGGAGCAGCAGGGCTGGTATGCTGCCGGCCCACTATTGGACAGAGAGGCGTTGAGTTGGGAGAAGCTATGGAACTGTTTTCAAATCCTCTACTGAACAAGACACCTTTGTTTAAGAGTCTATAACATGGGTAGGCAAGTTTGGTCCTGGAGAGCTGCAGTTTGGCTCTAACCCTAATTAAACACCACCAAGAAACAAATGCTGCATCCCAATTCATCTACTTGCACTATTGGTGCATAGTATATATGATTTGAAAGCACATGAATGACACCACAATGCTTTTATTATGAGTGGGAAACTCACAATATAATATTAACCTCTGAGTTTCTGAGTTGGAGGCATGTTAGTGAGAAACAAAGCAGAATCACTTGTCTATAATAGAGAATTATATATACCATTTTATACAACAGTTCTGTCTTGTTCTTGAATCTGATTGGCTGATAGCCATGCGATACTCTTCACCCTTGTGTATTACTCCACCCACATACAGCAACAAGCAGAGGACACTCTACAGGTTGACAAATATTGCAGCTGTTGGACAACAATGTACTTTTGAGGCTTTTTTAGTCAAGAATGTAGTTGTTTATCCACAAGATGGTGACAGAGACCACATAATAAGCCCTTAGAAGAGAAAAACAGCGTAATTTCAAACTACAGCTGATCAAAACATTATTAAACTGGTAAGTAATATTCTAAGTCGATCTCTCTCTTTTGTATGTTGTAGTGCTGTATTTATACCATGGTAATTGTAGTATTGAGTGTGAGATGGGACACTCTTTGTATAACCCTGAGTTACTTTTTGGTTGGTCATCTGTTTGTTTTTAATGTGTCTCCTGCTTTCCTTACCGCAGATTAGTTCAGTAAAAAGAAAGAAAGAAGAAATGCCCATATGTGTTTAGCGTTTTTCATTATCACAAACACAACAGTAATCTAGTAGTGTTTGTGTTGATTTGGCTTTTTCGGGGTTAGTTATTGTCATCTCCCGATTGGAACAGAGAAATACTGGGAAATCTCTGTAGACTGATGGCATTTCATGGCGTGTAGCCTTATAATCTTAAAATGTGAGCAAAATCCCCTGTTTTGTCATCACTTTAGACATTACACTAGAGAATCATTCAAATACTAGCTCTAAAGTGACGTTAGTGAAGTAGCAATGGTTTCTGCTGTTCTGATGTCAGCTGCAGATGTGAAGGAATGGCGAAAGAAAGTAGTTCCTCACACACAAGCGTTTTTAGACTTTCTGTGTTCGATTTAGTTTTTTATATACACGATTATGCAGTCGAACTGTTGTATAAACAGTATATCACACTTGTAGCAGTGCAATATGGCTGAATATCATCACTGGTGGGACATTAAGGCACTCGGCCTGCAAACTCGTGCCAATGCACGCCTACTACCAGTACCGATACACAACCATATCTCACTGCTACTCATGTGATATTGCTCTCTATATATATATATATATATATATATATATATATATATATATATATATATATATATATATATATATATATATATATATATATATATATCAGTTGGCAGAATTCGTGGATGCAAATGCAAATGTTGCTAAGTACAATTTTTGATTTAACAACATACTTATGGGGCGTTCACACCAGACGCCTCTTTTGTGAATAGATTGCGATATTCACATGCAATTAGATGCTTGAATATTTCAAATTTACTCGCTTCATTCTAGCGTCAAATTCACTTCACAATAGAAGCGGCTCATGGAGGGGCATCTGTCTGCTTGGTGACTCAAGTGCTGACATAAATTTTATTGAGAATGTAGCTGTGCTTTATGTGTTTGGGTCCATTAGATCCCTCAAAGGCACACCAAGCTTGATGAGTTCATAAACTCTTCCATCAGCTGTATTTCCAACTGAGGCGGTGCCAGTTTGATGACCTGTTGTCCCTTGTTTGCAGAAGGATTTCCCCTCAGGAGCTACGTCAAAATCACACCCTGATAGAGTAAGCTCTTGACTGGTTAATGCGGCAAGAATGTCTGATAAAGTTCAGAGCTATTTGCGCAAATCATGTTAAGTTCGTCAAATGCCCCTAACACTCAATTTACGTAGTGTGATTCACATGAATTGTGTCATTTGCACCGACTCATTCACACAAATAGCGCCACAGGATGTTTAATTGTGCCTTTGCGCTGACTTAACATTTAAATCTCTCACACAGTGTGACATGGTGTGAACGTACCAGTCGTTTACATTTCAAATTGCACATATTATAGCTGTACATACAATGTCGCATAGAAATATACCTGTACATACACTTGTCAATTTGTATAATTTTATCTCTTATTTTTTAAATTCCTTTATTATCTGTGTTTGTCTTGTCATTGTCATCCTGTTGCACTGTGAAAGCTTCTGTCACAAAACCAAATTCCTCGCATGTATAATCTCAGTGCTTCCCCCACATAGACTTTACTTGGGTGGGCCGCCCAGGTATATTAACGGCTGCCCAAGTATATTTTGTAATAACACATGAATAAAACTATTCTTATCATCCTTTTACACTTTTTTTGTATCCGTCCAAGAAAGCCAAACATTCGCGATCGATTAACCAGTGGAAAATCTTCTCTCGATCTGCATGCTTCCTACTGCTGGTTCTGTGTGTGTGAGAACCGTCAGCACAGACAATCTCACATGCTCTGCAGATCCACAAAGATGCACCAAAATGCGTCCGACTGTAGTTTCTGAATCTCCTAAAATGTCCGGGATTCGGGTTTTACTTTTGCTTTCTAAAGTTGCCGTTGTTTGTTGGTTTTGCATTACGTTTTCGCAGCTGACTGTGTTTGCACTGCCATGAAAGAAACATGAAATGATTAATCATTTAATAAACGACTCAGATAAAATTGACTATATACTCTGAGAGAACAAAATATACTGGCTGCTAAATATTTGTACACCATTAGAATTGGCTAATCAACTTGCTTTACTTAAATATTCTACACTTTTTATTCTAGTGATTATTATAATTTTTTAGCAATAATGTCTATTTTTTTTTTTTTTTTCTGTTATTTATTTCTCATTTGCTGTATATTGTATTAATTTAATGATGTTAATATATTACATACTTCAGTGCATATCTAAAATGCTTTGGCAATACTGTACTAAATGTAATGCTATTAAAGCAACAAAGAGAAAGACAGAGAGAAAGAAAGAGAGAGAGAGAGAGAAGCCTTTACCAGTCAGTGGGTGCGCATAGCTCCTAAATAGCATAAAAGTAAGAGAAATAGTGGATTTCTTTTATTCCAACAGCCTTTTTAAAATAACTTTAACCCATTGATAACAGTGTCATAATAAATAAAAATATAGTTAAAAATCACATTATTTTTTTGTTTGTCGCATGTAGTTGACCATTTATGTACTGTGGATAAAATGTGTGTTTCAATCTGGCTACCATCTCAAGTATATTTCAAACCTGTGGGAAGCACTGAAACATATCTGGCAGTAAAGCTCTTATATTGATTCTGATTTAAAGTCAAATCTTGTGGGTTGTCAGTGACCGCACAATTGATGCAAATTCTTTGCTGTTCATTTTTCTATAAGCAGAACATTTTCTTGTAATTTATCAAAAGGAGGTACAATGTAAACTTTTGCTGATGAAAGTGACTCGAAGGCACTTGATATTGTGATTACGACTTGTAAAATCGTAAATAGGAACATCCCAAGAGGAGTTGAATGCAGTATAAGCCCCCAAAAACAACATTTTGTGTTCGATATTAGCTGATAAGAATGTGCTCGGATCGGCTATTCGCTGACCATACAGGTAACTTTAGGATATTCAATTAAACATACTACTTTTTATAGTAGTCAGATACTATTTAGGAGGAATAGTATGTAAATTGGGACACAGCATAAGTGTTACCAGAAAGACACAGGCAGGTGAGTTTTTAATCAAGGCTGGATCTTCAGACTCTCCAGGATCAAACTTGTCTACCACTGGTCTAAAATATCCCTAAAAACTAACTAAACCCTACTGCATCACCTTTACAACTGTAAACATCTGCTCAGGAGCAAAACTAGTAACTTAAATAAAGAAAAAAAAAGCCATGTTATCCTCAAGCCTCACAGAAAACCTTAACAGCTTAAAGAACTCAGACTTGAAACAGAAAATCCCAACTTTACACTCCTGTAATCCAAGAGCTTTCAATCCCAAGTGAATTGTCCTTCCATTTAATCACTGAGCCAGCTTTAAGAGATCTTTTTTAATAGTAAAAACTGGAGCAAGACGTCCGAGAGGTGAGCTGAGTTCATCCATGACTTTGCATTTTCCTACCTGATCCCAGGAGGACGAGGAAACTCACCTGAGAAGTTTCTAGAAACCAGCATAGTAGTGAGAATGGCTCCCTAAACAAAGACAGAGAAAAATAGAGCGTTTAGTCCATGGCAACAGGACTTTCAGCACTAATTACCCCAGGGAGGAAGACTGGAGTTGGTTTAAGGGCTCTTCAGGCTCATGGCGTACCTTGAGTTTTCTGCGGGCGTTGAACTTGCGCAAGCACTCCACAGTCTCTTGGCGGTGCATCATGGATGCCACTGTGGACCGTTGCTGAAACGAGCAAATGGGAGATGGAGAAAAATATTGCACATCAGCATGATCATGCTATTTGGACCAATTAAAGGACCAATTAACTTCACTAACCCCCCAAAACATTATTTATCATTTACCCATGGTTTCATAAGGCTTTTGTTAATTAGGTTTTATAACCCTGTCATTTTCGATAAATTGTGATCTTTTTGGATTCAAGAAGAATGGTCTTACTGATCTAAGATGGTCTTACTATTGGGATATATACAAGGCACTGCTGCTTACGCATTGGAGAATGTTCATATTTAAAACAATCTCACAATATTAAAGATGCTGTATGTCCATTTCTGACTCTTCTAAAGCATAGAACAACCACAATATATTTGCAAATATTTAAGAAACATGATTAACGATCATAATTGTTTATCTGAAAAACATTGCTAAAGTTAGTTATTCTCCATTGAAAATATGCGTTACATGCCAGAATTTCTGTTTTAGTCTGTTTAACTGTGTGTAATTAGCAAATAATACAAATATTACAAAAGTAAACAGTTCAGCAGCTTACAGTGTAAGACTGGATCATCAGGCACACTTTCACCTGTTTGTGTTGTCAATCTGGCAACATGAGTATGTTGAAAAAAAAACACCTCTCTCCATTATTTTGAATTTGGACTGCAATACCTAGTTTCAACTCACTCCAACCTACTGCACCTTTAAATTAATTGAAACTTCTTCCAATGTTCAAGTGAATAAACAATGACACAAACTTTTTGGATTCAAGAAGTATGGTTTTACTGGTCTAAGATGGTCTTATTATTTGGATATTTACAAGGCTCTGCTGCTTAAGCATTGGAGAAAGTTCATATTTAAAACAATATTACAACATTAAAAGTGCTTTTTGTAATAGTTTGACTCTTCTAAAGAATAAAACAACCCCAATATGTTTGCAGATATTTAAGTTTAAATATGCTAAAGTTAGTTAATCTCTTTTGAAAATGTGCGTTACATGCCGGAATTTCTGTTTTGGTCTGTTTAACTGTGTTTAATTAGCAAATAATACAAATATTACAAAAGTAAACATTAGCTTAGCAGTTTAAAGTGTAAGACTCGATCTTCAGGCACACTCGCTTTTGTTTATGTCGTGAATCTAGCAACATGAGTACGAGAGTAAAACTCTTGCTATTATTTTGAATTTGGACTGCAATACCTACATTAGTTTCAACTCACTCCAACATACTGCACCTTTAAATTAATCGAAACTTCTTCCAATATTCTCCCTCATACAGGTTTGAAACCAAATGTTCAAGTGAATAAACAATGACACTAACATTTTTTTGGATTCAAGAAGAATGGTCTTAATGGTCTAAGATGATTTTATTATTGGGATATATTCAAGGCTCCGCTGCTTAAGCATTGGAGAACGTTTATATTTAATCTTACAGCATTAAAGGTGCTGTATGTAATATTTTGACTCTTCTAAAGCATAAAACGACCACTATACTGTATGTTTGCAGATATTTAAAAAACATGTTTGTGATCATACTTGTTTATCTGAAAAACATTGCTTTAGTCAGTCATTCTCCATTAAAAATGTGCTTTACAAGCCGGAATGTTTGTTGTGGTCCCTCTCTCCATTATTTTGAATTTGGACTGCAATACCTAGTTTCAACTCACTCCAACATACTGCACCTTTAAATTTATCGAAACTTCCTCCAATATTCTCCCTCATACAGGTTTGAAACCAAATGTTCAAGTGAATAAATAATAACATTAAAACTGCCAATAGGGGACGACAGTTCCCCAAATCAGGGGAATGACTGATTCAAATGATTTGTCATTATATCTTAAAAATACATATTTAAAAATGCATTCAGGCATATTTTTTTACTTTCATAACTTGAATAAAGGGTCATTCTAACTACATTAACATTTAACACTGAATACTTTTTTGAGTGACATATTTGATAATCAGCTCACACACTACTTTCTTAATTTAGTAGTAGACAATAAATATCACATAACCCCCTAAATACAGATTCCCATATTTAAGTGAACTGTTCCTTTAAGAACTCAAAATGCCAACACAAACACATTAACCAATTCCGAGAGCTCAAGGAAGCTGATTTCACACTGTAAAAGAGCTCCGATAATTTCCAATAGATTGCTCTTCCTCAGGGCTTGTGGTAAATGCAGTCTTGGACAGAGATAACTTACGCAGACCCATGGGTGCTTGAGGGCCTGCTCTGCGGTGATTCTCTTAGCTGGGTTGATGGTCAGCATTTGGTTGATGAGATTCTTGGCCTCGGGGGTGACCGTGTCCCACTCCGGAGAAGGAAACTGAGGGGGTAAGAATCAAGAGCGAGGGTCAGATACGCAATAGAAATGCCTAGAGAGCTTTTTTTCACACCACTACATCTACTGACACACATAGCACACAGGGCCTAATGAAATTAAATGTATCACAAGGCAGCGTACAGGATCCAATGAGTCACAGCAATCAGTTCTCCTACTGTTGGTTTATTCAGCGCGGCTGGTGCCCGAAACGTGTTGCTTGCGCATTTCACACCTCATGGCTTCATCGCGGGCCATAACCAGAGAAAACGGCAGTTGTAATTAGCCCAATAAAAAAGCTGTGTCTGTATCCATGTTAAATGTGTGTCGCGCCTCCTCTTTCGTACCAGGAGATCTTAATGCGGCCGTTATAAATCCCTCTGTCTGTTCCAAGAAAACCTTGGGCTGCTTCCAGGAAGTGTAATTTGTTTGTGCATCAAGCTGTGTTGCATCAGCTAAAATGAGCGTGTGGATTGTACTTAGAAACGCTGCAGGTGCTCATATAAGCCCTTACACACAGCGATTCGGCTGCGTTTGGCCCAGGGCAGTGTTAATGCATGTCATGGGTGGGGCGTTTTTTGCACCGCTGTGTGCTGCTTCAGCAAAGATGGCCACTTAGGACTGTGGACAGGGCCTCCTAACATTAACACACGGCTGAAAAGGTGTAGGGACAGATGCATGTAATGGATGATGAGGCACAAGTGCACCTCACTGACTGTGGTCACACAATGAAAGTATAAAGCAGAGAAGTGAGCACATGGTTACCAAATATGCATAATAAAACCCACCTAAATCCAGGGGGGGGTCCTGCAATTTAAATTGTTTTTGTGATAACCCTTAGTATAAATTGCATTCATTCATTTTCTTTTCGACTTAGTCCCTTTATTAATCTGGGGTCGCCACAGCGGAATGAACCGGCAACTTATCCACCATATGTTTTACGCAGCAGATGCCCTTCCAGCTGCAACCCATCACAGGGAAACATCCATACACACATTCACACACATACACTACGGATAATTTAGCTTACCCAATTCAGCTATAGTGCATTAGTGCATGTCTTTGGACTGTGGGGGAAAACAGAGCACCCGGAGGATTCCCACGCGAACAAGGGGAGAACATGCAAACTCCACACAGAAATCCCAACTGACCTAGCCGGGGCTCAAACCAGAGACCTTCTTGCTGTGAGGCGATCATGCTACCCACTGTGCCACCCTTTAAATTGCATTCGCAGTTCAAAAACACACCACTGTAAAGGTAGTGTGGCATCACATGAAACCGCAGACTCGGCAACACTGATAGTTCCCAGTTTTATTCATACTCTAGACCACGGATGCCCAAACTACTGTAGGACCCGCGGGCCAAAGTTGGCACATAGGAACCTTTGATTTGGGCAGTCATCCCATCTGAGAAGAGAGAGAGAATGATGGGCATGGTTTAAAGACTACCATTTCAAATCTAATGAAACCTTTTGTTTGTTTGTTTTATTGTTAAAAGCTAACTCAAATTAAATGTTTCAATGGTGTAAATGAATCAGATTTAGTTTAAACGTGCATGCCGTCATCCAATGCATAGAGGACAAATCAAGGCAAAGGCAGATTCTGCTTGACTAGTGTATTCAGCATTGAACTCCACTGTGTTATACATGTGATTGTTTATGTTTTTATTGCAATAAGTAATCATTTTAAATGTTATACTGCATTACTTAATATGATTTAAAGTAAAGTTTTTTTATTTACTTTTAAATCTTATGAAAAAAATTAGGAAATGACCCATGACAACTTTAATGTAATATGTATATTTACCTTCAGCCCATGGCTCTCAATGACACTCGGTTTTTGGCCCTTTATACAGAAAAGTTTGGGCATCCCTGCTCTAGACTATAGCAATCTGTCAATGTGTAGACATTTTGAATAACATATATGGCATGAAAAAATACATATTTATATTATCTTGATTAGTAGGCAGAAACTAAGATAGACTATTTAAATATGATACAAAACAAAGAAAAAGGCATATAATAAAGAGTGGGAGGAGTCAACAGAGAATATTGCTCATTTTTTATGAGTATTTATTTTTCTGGTATGCACTTCTATTTAAAATGCCAGCTTTGTTAAATGTAAGAGAGAAAAAAAGGAAGGAAAATTTACTTCATTTCAAATTATAATAATATAATTATACAAAATAAAACATAATATTTTCTATTTAAAAAACGTTATAGTAAAAATGTCAAATGTAAAAATGCAGTATTTATTTATTTATGCTTTGTAAAAACATAATATAATATGTAATATGAAAACTGGGATTTTCAATAAAAAAAACATGAAAGCATAATAAAATAAGAATTATTACAGAAATTGTACTACTGTATATGACCACGCAAACCATTAAAGGAACACTCCACTTAAAAAAATAGGCTCAATTATATAAGCCTTCTAGAGCTAAAATGTTGAGATTTAATATTTTTGAATCCATTCAGACGATCTCCGGGTCCAGCTGAAACACTTTTAGCTTAGCATAGATCATTGAATCGGATTAGACCAATAGCATCTCACTCAAAAATCATCAAAGACTTTCAATAATTGTCCTATTTAAAGCTTGTGTAGTTACTAAGACCAACAAAAAAATGAAATGTTGCTATTTTCTAGGTCAAAATAGGTTAGCAACTATACTCTTTAACCAGCAACTTTCTTGAGGCGACAGTGCTAACCACTGAGCCACCATGCCATCCCATTAAAGGAACAATCCACTAGTGGGAACACTTTTAGCTTAGCATAGACCATTGATTCGGATTAGACCATTAGCATCTCCCTCAAATATGACCAAATACTTTCAATAATTTTCCTACTTTAAAGCTTCTGTAGTTACAGTACATTGTCTACTAAGACCAACAACAACAAAAGAGAAAAGTTGCGATTTTCTAGATCAAAATGGCAAAATTATACTCTCATTACTGTGAAATAATCAAGGAACTTTGCTGTCTTACCATGGCTGCAGCAGGTGCAATGATATTATTGATATTCAAATGCAATCAATATCAAACTATACTACCTTAATAAAAGAAACATCCACAACTGTGTTTGACAAAATAACTTGTCTTATACATCTTGAGAAAAAAAAAGTTCATATTACCCAACCCTTGAGACGTACTGACCACTAAAACCATCTGACTGACATCGTAACATGCATTCATTTTTACAGTTGCATCATCTCCTCATCTTTATCTGCTGCATGAATGCTAATGGGATGAATGTCTCTCTGGGTCTCCATGTCCTGCCAAATACATCTAGAGGGTGTGAGACTGTGATGCAACTGATGGACAATTCTCCAAACTGCCACCACACATAAACGTAAACACACACAAGACTCTGGGACGAGGCCGGTTGTTTCTAAGCAAAGCCCATCTCTCTGCAATGCGTCAGGGAGGGCCTGATGTAATCAATAGCAGCACCAGTGGTTCCAAATCGCACCCAATCACAAATTAAACAGGCAGCTGGACCACAGTGAGTGTCGCAGGAGTTTTGAGACACCTGTTGTAATCTAGTCATGCTGGAGCAATTAAGAAATGAGCCAGAAAATAAACGCTTTTGATAAAATGAAATGAAATAAATAAATAAAATAAAATAAACAAATAAAAATCAAATAAATAAATAAAATAAAATAAACAAAGAAAAATAAATTAAATAATACAAAACAATAAAATTGAATTTTAATCCCCCTCAGACATTTCAGAAGACATTTTCTTTCTTTCTCATTTATTTTATATAATTTTTTTTTGTTGTTGTTGTTTTTTATAGAACTGAAATATATATGGGTGAAACAGGAATTGTTGTGGATTGGGAGGGTTACTAAAAAAGTTTAAATGTAACAATACCATGTTACATGTCTGTTTAAAAATAAAATTAAATACTGACCCCCTCAGACATCTCAGAAGACTAAGATTTTCCCTTTTTTCATTCCTTCCTTCCTTCCTTCCAAATTTTTTTATAATACTTATAATCTATTTTTATGTCATTATAGTTGTTTTTTTAATAGAACTGAAATGTAAATGGGTGGAACAGGAATTGTCATGGGTTGGGAGGGTTACTAAAACAGAAAAAGTTAAACTCTAACAATACTATGTTTCATGTCGGTTTAAAAATAAAATAAAATAATTCAAAATAAATTAAATAAAAATTAAAAAAATACAATAAAATAAAATAAAATAAAAATAAATAAGAACTAAAAATAAACAAAAAGAAATAACAATAAAAAATAAAATAAAATAAAAATAAAAATAAATAAATTAAATAAAAAATTAATTAAAATGAAATAAAAAACAAATAAATAAAAAATAAATAAATAAAATGAAATAAAGTAAAATAAAAGTAAAAATAAATAACATAAAATCAAATCAAATGAAACTAAAATAAAATAAGTAAATAAATTGAATTTAATTAAAACAAATTAAATACTGCCCCCTCAGACATTTCAGAAGACTAAGATTTCCCCATTCTCTTTCTTTCTTTCTTTCTTTCTTTCTCATTTATTTTATATAATTTTTGTTGTTGTTTTTTTTATAGAACTTAAACGTATATGGGTGAAACGGGAATTGTTGTGGGTTGCGAGAGTTAGTAAAAAAAAGTTAAAATGTAAAGTGCCAATGTTTCATGTCTGTTTAAAAATAAAATAAATAAAAAACATTTAAACCTTTAATATATTTGATATATATAAATGTGTAATATTTCTTTTAAACAAAATAGTCCCAGAACAATTTGATTACATCTGTATATTTATATACAGTCTCCATACTATACACCTTTCCCCCCTCCTGGCCTATTAAAAGCATCAGTTAAAACTTGTCTCAGACAGCTCTGCCTCCTGAAATGATTTCTAAGTGATTTCACAAACGTTCAGAGGAAATGTTATGGTGCCCTGCAGGGAAATTCCAATGATTTTCTGAAAGGATGCAGAGGTCTTTGATGTGCCTCCTAAAATTAAACCAGCCTCAATACACAAATTTCTAAAACGATGACTTCACATACACTCAACTAATTACAAACTGACAAAAATATGATTTAAAAGTAAATGCTGCTTCACAAAATGGATGCAAAAGTGACAGAACTGTGGCCACGGCAAAAAAAGAAAAGAAAAAAAAGAAAGAAGAGTTTTTAGATGATGGTGAATGGCCGCATTTAAAGAGTTGATGGAGCATTGAAAGAGCAATCAGATGAAGGGTTTTTCAGAGCGGCTGGCTGGACTGAACTCCTGCAGACACAGAGAAACAGCTGCACTCACGTCATAAGCTCCGGCCTTGATCTGCTGGTATAACTTGTGCTGATCTTCATCCCAAAATGGAGGGTAGCCCACTAGCAGAATGTACAAGATTACACCTACCAAAGAAAAGCAGAAAGGAAAAATTAGAGACATACTAATCTTATTAAGTTTCTGTGAAGTTCTGAATTCAGCTAATGCCTTTATAGGGTTAAATTCTCAATTTTGATTGGCTGCATTGCAAAAAAAAATGTTGCTTTTCTTGGTTAGCGTTTTTACCTCATTTCTAATCCAAATATCTGAGACAATCATAAAAAATATTGTTTTAGAATTATTTATAGAAATAATAAATCAAAATCAAGGCCCAATCCCAATTCTCTTTAGCTTGGAAGCGTACAGCTAAGAGGAAGGGCTAGATAGCCATTGAAATGGAGATTTTTTAGGACCACACTCGAAAACAAGGGGTACAAAACATTCCCAGAATACACCATCTACAAAGGCAGCATGGCTACACACAGAAGTCAGGAGATCCACAAATTAGTATTTTTTGTCATTATTATAAATTTTTACAACAAACAAGCACGTTTTAATATATTCATAACCGTGTTTGTGTTTTACCGTCATGCTTAAAAAAATAAAAAATTTGCTATCTATAAACCCTAATAATAACTCCTGTATAGCAGTCCCACAACATTCTGACACTCGATGACACTGTTAGAAACACCTTGTTAGAAAAGTCTGGTGGCTGGGAATTACTTTTTTTACAGTGTCTGGTATAATGTTATTGTTGTTTTCGTGTGTTTACATAAATTAATATGGCTACTGTATAAATGCACAGTACAGTAGCAATCTTATTGCCATTATATCATTATGATAACATGATATTGTTGCCTTCAGTAATTTCCTGAAGATAATTACCAAAAAAATAACGCAACTGTAATCACAACAGCAGTCGGGATCGTCGATCTCATATGAAGCAAAAGCTCACGATGACAAATGATGACGTGTGTCAGTGTTGTAGTGCTGTCCCATTTCTATTTGTGTATCCATACCCCTTCCCCTTCAAACTCTGTTTTATAGGCCAAGAGGAAGGGTTAGGGATACACAAATAGATTTGGGATTGGGCCTAAGTGTCTTTTTCCTTAAAACAAGCAAAATAATCTGCCAAACAAATCCTCAGTTCTGGCTTATCTTGGATAGAATTGGTCTAAACATTCTTAAATCGAGAAGCATTTTCTAGACAAGTATAGAAATATCGTTTTATTTTTCAGAAAAAAAAAAGTCAAAATTAAGTAGATTTTTTTTTTAAACAAGAAAATCCTCAATTCTGACTGGCTGCACTTCTAAAAAAGAAGGCTTTTCTTGGTTAGAATTTGTCTCATTTCTTGTCCAAATATCTAAAAATTCTGAAATCAAGAAGCATTTTCTATTTTATAAGTATAAATATATTAAGTGGACTAAACCCTATAAAATATTGTTTTGTTTTCAGAAATAAGTCAAAATAATCAGCCAATACTTGGCAAAATAATAAATAAATTAGAATGCTGGTGGATGTATATTATTTAAATTACCATTATGAAAATGTTTATTGTAATGACAATTATACAAGATTTTACTTGTAAAGTAAATAAGGGAAAACCGGGAAAGAAAGAAACCATAACATCACATTGTAAAATACCTTGTTCTGATTGGCTGACAGACATTCTGAGAGCTGTTAGAGTTGTTATAAGCCACTCTAAAACTTCTGATTGGTAGTATGTAAATTTTAAATATTTTATTTGATATGAAAATACACTAAATCCTTTAAAAGCTCTAGTATGGTTTTAAAAAAAAACTGTATTCCAGAATTAGGAAAACTGTAAAAATTGTGAAATACTTTTGATATTCTTGATCAAATGCACCCTTGGCAAGAAGACTTTTACAAGAATCTGAAGTTAAATATTTTACAAAATGCTTGCTTACAAATACAGTGAGAAAAGTAAAAAAAAAAAGGTTCATTTTAGACAAATTTAATGTTTAAAAAAAAAAAAAAAAAACAAGATTTTAATACCTTGAGATTACTATAAAATCTGCAGCCAGATAAAACCTGAATTAAATTTGCTCTAAATACTTGACTGTCATAATAAAAAAAACAATTGATATATGTTTAAATGTTAACTCTCAAATAAATGTTAACTATTTAACCTCAGACACACTGATTAGCAGTTAATCACTGGTCAAACCACAAAAACAAAAGCATAGTTTGTTTACATTCGTCCCAATCTTTCGACAGACATCCCCATTTTAAGCTGACTATTATTTGCCTTAATAAAAGCATGTGCAGCAAAATACGGAGTTAACAAACACATCTAGAGTGCATTTGCACAATATTTTCTGCTGAGTTCAGCATGAACGTCGAGCAGCAAAAATAGGCTCGGAGCCGAAACTCCACTTGCTTTGCTACGTAACACTGCACTGCGTACTAGTGTGAAAACTGCAACCTGTTAATGCAAGAAGCAGAATGAATATGCAAGAGGTGATGATTAAGGACCCTGTTGAAACTCACCACAGGCCCAGATGTCCACAGGTTTGCCGTAGGGATCCTTCCTCAACACCTCTGGAGACAGATAACCAGGTGTCCCAGCAAAACCTGCCAAAAAAACAGAAAATCAGTTGGTTTCTGCACTCTGAGAGTAAGATAAAGTGGATGTAAATCGCAGACTCCTGTAGGCAATGAAGCTTAGCTGATTAATATTCTAATAATTCGCATGTGTGAGTGAGGATAGTTTGATCGATGGATGCTGCTATACGCCAGGACCATTCAGAGCCAAAATAGTACAACACTGTGGTAGGGGCTGGAAATTGGTGCTTTTTAACATGAAAACTTTACCATGGCATACATTTTGACCGTTTTCCCCAAGCTGTAACCTCCCACTCTCCCTACTACATAATAGACCAGATTTCTATTGACCCCACTGTTAAAATGGCCAACTTTACAGCAGAAAAAAAGATGTTTACAGCCTGGTGCAAAGAACGATTTTGGTTCATATAGCTAATATTACCCTTCATGACAACTGTGAGGGGGGGTGAATTTGTTTATAACGCATCCATTTTGTTTATATTAAGTTATATTAAGTCTGCATAATTAAGGGCGTGGCCACTTGAGTGACAGCTAGGTCTTGCTGGTCACTGTCATGTCACCTCAGCTGATTCCGGCTAATTAGCCGCTGAACTCAGCAAATATAACATATTTTTGTTTTGTTTTATGTGGGCTTTATACAGTCAATTTCCTTTTGGGATTTTTTTTTTTCAATTCTCAGATGATATGGCGTGCTGTGTGCACTTAATTGTGCTCACAAACCATTCACGTGGCCTCCATTTCCCAGGTGAGTGAAATTATATACTTATATACCATCTCTATAAATGTATTTGTTTTATTTAAGAAATTGTATCATTTATATTTTTAACTGTAAAAATTCTGCACTCCAGATTCTGCACTCCAGAATCTGACAGATTGATCAGCTGTTGGCTCTAGACCAGTCATCTGAAATGTTGTCATACAGTTTTATGCCTGGATTTCATAAATAGTCTTGCATTTACGAACACAGACTATATTTGAATTATTTGGGAATTATTCGCGTTTTCCTCCTGTAGAAAAAACGTCATAAGAACAATGTTTAGTGGCTTAAAGTATTACAACAGTGTTTTTAAAAGACTAAACACTTTATTGATATAGTACACAACCAAGCACATGTGGTCAGAACACAAACGAGTCGCAGGTAATGAAGTATTAAACGTTTCTCCCAAACAAAAACCCGTCTAAGCAAAATGCCAGCAGGCATCTGTAGCTCCGCCCACGCTCCACCTCTTTGCCCTTGCTTTTGCCCCCGGTCGGTGCGATGACGCGCAAACAAAATGGTGACGGTTGGCCATGCCTACTTGTAGGTTCTTTTGCGTTCTTCAGAAATCTACTGATACTACGTCCATATCTTTATCTTTTACAGTCTATGGTTTTCACATTTTTGGAAAACTTGAAATGATGCCCATATAACAGTAGTACTCTGAATATTCTTAAATGCGTGTGCAATTTAGATAAACAAGACTTTACATAAACAAGATAATCAAATATTGTTATTTGTTATTAATATAAGAAAACACAAGAGTTCTGAGATTTCAGGCCGTATCTAGCCCTTTGAAAGGGGTGGTTCTTTTTTTTCTGAAAAGTGGACCTTTTGCAGTTATTAGCTTCATTTTCAATTAAATTATGAGGTTCAAATACTGAATTTTAGTGACATTTTAGGCTTCTTAAGGGTCTTTCGAACCACTAGAACGCCCTCTGGCTACGGGCCTGGGATTGACTATTATTATTTCATCTAAATAAAATTCTTAAATCAAGAAGCATTTTCTAGACAAGTATAAAAATACTGTTTTATGTTCAGAAACAAGTCAAAATTAAAGGGCACCTATTTTACCCTTTAACTTTTTAACTTTGCATTGTTTTTGCACAGCAAATGTGACAGGATAATGTTAATATCCACTGGCTGTATGGATATCTGTTATGTTAATGTACAAAATAAACCTGATTTAACGTCCACAAACCGGGATTGAAGCGTCTTCTTTTATAATTGTACTGACACACGGCTGTGGTGATAAAGCTGAAGTAAATCACTGTAATTCATTACAAACATGCACGGTTTTAAAAACTTTTTAAACTTGTAAAACTCATTCTTAAACACATTTGATTATGATTGATGATCACAGCGAGCTGAACAGATCTTTTTTTCCCAGTTACTTTGTGCACGTCCTGTTTTGTTGTAATGATTATACACATTACTACGGAAACATGTTAATACACAACTGTCAATCTATTTGGTGGGCGGGGAACCGCACTCCTACGTCAAGTTGCGGTCGGCCTTAAAATGGGAGGGATTTAGATCCTGTTTTAACGTCAGGAAATTAAAAAAAAAAAAACAGACTTATTGGCTTTATATCACCCCAATATGACTGTGGACACACTATACCTGCACACAGTTCTGTCCAAACAGCTTACAAAAGATGATTTTCATCATACAGTAGGTACCCTTTAAGAGCTTTTTTTCCCCTTAAACCAACAAAAATATGCTGCCAAGTAAATTCTCAATTCTGATTGGCTGCACTGCAAAAAAGGCTTTTCTCATTTATTTAATATTATTATATTATTTTAATTTATTTTTAAAAATTGCCTCACTTATAGTCTAAATATCTATAATTAAGTAATTTGTGAAAACACAAGAGTTCTGAGAATTGACTATTATTATTTCATAATAGGTTATTTTTCATGCATGTCCATAAACGTTTTTACTGTGTATTGAATGCATATTGTTGATGTTTTTAGCACTTAAATATCCAATTACTTGTTTTTATTTGACACAAAATGAACAGAATATCAATCTACTTCAAATTAGTATCTGTAATTAGCTACAATGCCAGGTTCCTTGGTTGTCAATGAACTGATAAAAATTTTCTAACTCATTAAAATTTTATTTTTGGTTGCCTTGATGTCTATCATTACCTATCCTAAGTTCCTAACAAAACAGATCTTTTTTATTAATAAAATCTGATTCCAATTTCTGCACAGGATTGTTTCCAATACCTCCAGAGCTATGTACAATCTAACAGTCACAATCTACATAAAAAACACAGTCAGTCAGTCAGACAGACAGACAGACAGACAGACAGACAGACAGACAGACAGACAGACAGACAGACAGACAGACAGACAGACAGAATCAAATTCAATCCACATTTGGACTTTCAAACACAAAATTTTGACTGTGGTGAAAAAAAGTGCTCTCCTGTCCGGCCAAACATACAAGACTTAATTCTAAAACCACACAAGAAGCTTTAAATTTAAATATGACCATATTCAGCAATGCTTTGGCCATTCTAATAGTTCTAGTTCCACATACAATTATTCCACTCAGCAGCGTTCCTCTTACTAAATACAGTTGGCTTACTACAGTAATACAGTCCAAACATGTTTAAAGCTAAATAAAAGGTTGGGATGCTTGACTAATACAAACAGTAGTACAGTAGCAGTATCTCACAGCAGCCACCAGCAGGGGGCCACAAGACCCGAGAGAATCCTGCCTGATCATTTCATCCAGTGAAGACTGCCGTGAAGGAACGTTTTCAGAGCTAAAGGGTTTTCACAGACAGACAGACAGTCAGGGATGATGTGTGAAAGCCAAACATTAAATGGGCTGCGATTGGCATTTAGCACGGCCAGAGAATAAGCCTTTATGGTTATTCCAATCCATTTCAGACCAGAGGTAATGGAGCAGGAAATGTCAAACATCTTTTGAGATAAGATTAACATTACAAGAGGGAACCAGCATAGTTATGTCATGAAAAAAATATATAGATATTAGTATAGTATAGTATAGTATAGTATAGTATAGTATAGTATAGTATAGTAGTATAGTATAGTATTAGTAGATAGTATATCTACTAAGTATAGTAGATGATGATCAAATTTAAAGCAACAGTAGTAAAAAAAAACAATCATAACTGCATTAATGAATTGTCTAAATAGAATATTAAATCAGTAAAAAAAATAAGTTATACTAAAGGTTTGTTCTTCTGCTGAACATTTTAACATATATAGTGAAAAACCTACTATATCTTTCAGTAAATAAATGATCAATTGAAATGATTTTGAAAACACATTACTAGAAGTTTGCAAGATAAAACCGATAGAAATCAGCAATGCTACACTGTAAAAAATGTAATGACAAAAAGTTGACAACAAATATTTTTAAGTCGCTTTAACTTATGTTAACTACATACAAGTTATACAAAGTTTAACTTAATATTTTTTGTCAGTTTGATGGCTGTAAGTTGAGATGATTAGAAAAGTTAATTTAATTCAACTAAAAAATTTAAGGCAGCAAGAATGTTTTTTACAGTGTACTGACCGTCAAGTAACATTCAAACTAGGTTTGGGCGATGTTGACCAATATGGTATCGTACGATGTCTAATGTAAAACATTGCGATGGATGATGGCATCGTCGCCGTAGGCGGCGGTGAATGAATTATTTATGAATAATTAATTAATTCATAACAAATTAATTATTTGTAGCCTACCGTTTCAACCTGACCCGCATGGTCTTTGTTTTACCCATTATCAAATCATAAACAAAAAAATAAGTTAAACACAAATTGCCACCTGTCAACCACTTTTTCTGTGGGACTCTGGCATGAATAGGCAGAGTGATCTGTGTCGTTATAATGGCGTCGACAAACTTGGTTGGTAAAAAAGGTGCAAAACCAACAAAAACCAACCAACAGTATCTGAGGTTTTTGCTAAAATTAAAGTACAAACGTGAAAGCGAAAAATTGAAGCAGTGTACTGATGCTGTGACATGTTACCTGAAAGATTCAAAAGACTAAAGAGTCGTTAGATAGAGACAAGATTACTTCTACATCATGTTTAACAACTATAGTGAGACTCTATATCCAGCGGTAATAAACTGTCCTACATGCACTGCTCTCTGGGCTGACTGCTGGAGCTCAGACGCTAAAGCGCATGACAGAGTGTGTGTGGTCACGTGATGTGCGTTTTCAGCGGTATAGTGTGGACGGAGAGTTTTTCAGAAATGCTAGTGAAACTCCAGTGTGGACGTGGATCGTTTTCATTCTAAAATGCCATTTTAAAACTAAGACGTATTAGTGTAAACGGGGTCTAAGTGTTTATTTTTCGCGAGCGAGTTGCTGCTGCGACGGACGGAGGATTGCGATGCCAGCTCAGCATCATGATGGCTATTGGCCATCGGCAATGGATGATGGCATCGTCTATCAACCCAACCCGAATTCAAACTGTGTTTTTCTATATTTTTAGGCTGTTAGCAAAATACTTCAGTGATCATAACAATACTGCTGCAGCTAAACACTAATCTAAACACTAAAATCAGACTAAACACTAAATCTGGTTTCATGACAAACCTCTTTTTCTACAAACACAGATTTCAAAAATCAAATCAAAAAGTTACTCCTATTCTATATCATGTAATGATGGTACTTCTTTGCGTAAAGTTGATACCATTAAATACCTTAGAGTATGGCTTGATTCTGAACTTTTCTTTAAATCACATATTAATCACATTGTGAGTAAAGTCAACCTGGATTTAGTACCTTACATCAGTCTAGACATTAGACATCCTTATTATTTACAACAAAATTTTGTATTTTTTTTCTTAAATTATCAAGTTAGACATTCTGCTCAGACTTATTTTTTGTTCCTTGTTTTAAAAAATCTATTGGTAAAAGACGTTTTATTTTTAAGGGTCCAATAGACTGGAATAATTTACCTGCTAACATTCGATCAATTGCATTATTTGAGGTGTTTAAGCAAACTTTGCTGTCATATTTTACTTTGGACTGAACTTGTTTTCATGAGGATGTTGTTATTATGTGGTGATTTGATTCACAGATCTTTCTGTACTATGTACAGTGTTTCCTCTAGGATTTTTTTTTCCAGCAGTGGCGGCAGGACTTTTTTTTTACACAGATCTGCCAACTATTTCAAAGACAAATATTACACGCAGTATAACAAGTCGAGATAGCATTCATGTAATACGAGCATGCGAATCTCTTTGCTTGCGCGCCGATTTCCTCTGTTCGAGCACAGAACTTCTTGCACGCACTCAAATTTACACGTTCAAGTGCAGATCTTCTCGTGCGCTCTCCAGTAAGCGCTGCTGAAGCGCGATTTAGTGTGTTTTTGTGCGTTTTCCGACATTAACGCGTCCTGAAGTAAAATGAAACAGCTATAAACTCCAGCAAGATAAAGTCATTGTATGCAGAGCCATTGACCTTATAAATAAAGTATACTTATGGAAACTGTGTTCATCTTAACTGAAAGCTACGCGGTGTTTGCTAGACTCACGCACCTGTCAGTCAGTCTGTCAGAGAGTCAGTCAGCATGTCACCTTGAACAAATAGCGCACAGCACTACTACGGTTACAGAAAAGTTTGCGCGGTTTACCTCTAATATGTTTTGGTGCGATTATAATCCGCTATAAAAAACACGACTAAATGTTTTAAATAAGAAGCTGTAATGTAGCCGTGGCGGGAGGCTTTTGGCGTGGTGGCTCGCCACGAATGAATGAATGTAGCGGAAACCTTGATGTATATGTATGTATGTATACTACTTCCGATTTTGTTAATGTTTGTTTTGTTGTTGTTTTTTGGATGTTATGTAATTTATGTTTTCTGTTTGTCTTCTTGTGTTCTTATTATGTGATTGATTAATTGTGCGACCCCCTTGAAATAAGATGGTAAATTTCAAGGGGTTTATACTAATGAATAAATTTTAAAAATGTCAAAAGTAGATATATGCAATCTGCAGTCATTTAGGAATAGGGTTTCGTTCACTTAACGTCCTCCTGAGCGCAAGTTTGAGATGTAGAAGAAGAGTTGAAGTGAGAGTTATTTACCAAACCCAGCCTGCTGATTCTCCCTGCACCTCGATGGCAAGCCCAAAATCAGCCAGTTTCACTGCAGCTCCTTTCATCTTACTGGCCAACAGCAAGTTCTCAGGCTGGGAGGAAAGCAGAGGAGGCTTTTTAACTCGCTAAACACCCACAAACATTTCAAAAACACACCAAAGAGAGGTTAAAAAGATCCTTTACGGTTAACAGTTCCCAGTGTTTGAGGCCTAAAGCTAATTTCAATGGAAGCAATTTGCAGCATCAAAGCAACCAGGCATTTTCAATACATTGTAGGTAGAAAGGTTGATTTTTGCTTCTGCATCAAGCGCACACGTATGACCCGGCGCAGCCTTCGCGCAGTCGCATAGTCCCTTGCTGTGGCTGTCTCCGACACTGAAGCACACCTCTCAAAAAATTGAACTACACATTGCAACGATGCATAGCATAGGCTCTTTGATTGGTTGGCTTGGTAGAGGTGACAAGTGTAGGCGGTGCTGAGAGCCGTGAGCTTGATGGAGCAAGTGTTTACAAGTGTCGAGTCAAGTGAAGGAGCTCCAGATGGAAACTTTTGTTTTGTGTTTAAAGTTGTTACACGTCCGCCAGTTCCAGCCTCTGAATGAGCAAGTTACTTGTACATTAAGGTAGCGTTCAGAAAAAACAAAACACTCGCGAAGAAACTCGACAAAGAGGTACATAAAAACCTCACTGCCAGCTAGTTTTTGGAGTGTTATTACAAAGCAACACAAACAGCACACAGAAGTATAAATGCATGACTACACGCAAGGCAGGCGCTGTGGGTCACGCCAATCACTCGACGAAGAAGTACTGTATAAATCAGCCTTAACAAGATACTCTACAAAGCTGAGAGATTTAAATGTATGCAAATGCGCTGCTATGTACTCATCTACTTTAAAGTCCACAATGAACCGGAAGTTGCAACCATTTTATTTTTTTATTATTGTGACACAGTTCCTAGAGAAACAAAATATTAAATGAAAAAACAGTGGGGTGTGGCTTGTTTTTTCTATTGCAAGCTGATTGGATGCAGTAAAGCAGGCTTTTCATTCTGAAAGATTGGGTAAGGGGTTTCGGGAGAGTTATTTCCACCTAACAGACACCAAACTGTCAAAACTGACAGTTGGAGGGGCGTGGTTAAGTATGTTAGCCACGCCCAATACCTCAGACCGAAGAGCATAGAATCACCAAGAGGCGACACTCTAGTGCAGTTTGGGAAACAGTCACTAAATGGTGCGGCGGCCATTTTGGAATGAAAATTCCAATAGAACAACAGCCTATTATAAGTCTGTAAAATAAACTATTAAAAGTGCTGATGATTGTGATAGTAAGTGTTGTATTGTCGTCTTTCAGGTTGTATCTCAGCTTTAAATGCGCTTCTAAAATAAATAAAATAAAACAAAGCAGCTGCTTGCCATCGCGACAGAAATAAGATCCAATGGACAGCCGACCACTTTCACTCCAAATGGCGGAATCCGGGGCTGTTGCTGGGCGCTGCTGTAGCAATGAAACATTTATTGAGTGTCGCCTCTTGATCATTCTAAGCTCTTTGCTCAGACAGACGTTATCTGAGAATTTAACTAAAAACAAACAGGAAGTGCATTTTCAGATTTTAGTTTTGGAATTAAAGCAGAAGAGCAAACTATTTTTTTTCTTAATGACATGCACAGATGAATTGTTCACCCCAAAACTAGCACTGTGAGCTTACAAAATCATACCAAAATCATTAGTTTTGATTTAATTTGTAGTTTAAAGTCAGTGTGAAATTAAAATTTACAACGTTTATTTTGTTGGCGCATTTTGTTATTCTTCAGGTGAACAATAATCTGTGCAGGTTAATCCAGAGAAGAAGAAGAAAAAGTTTGTTTTTGCAATCTTTATTTCCTTCCACGTTTGTAGTAGTGGTCCTCTGTTGATGACAGTTTAACAGCTTCAGTCACACCTATTCATAATCACAATCCTCTTAAGGTTTGGCACACTGAATCTGAAAATTTCATCTGTAATTTTCGCATGTTAAAAATAGATTCGACCTCACGTTGTGTCAATCGTATTGACACCTCCGAAACTTTCGTCCATCATTAAAATTTTTTAACTGGCTTCTATTTTATCTGCTTTTCGCAATCTGGGTTGTTTGCGGTGTTTTGACAGTTCAGAGCCACCGTACAAGTGGAAAAACTAAATACAGAATGCTGTCATTTAAAATAAAGCCAGACTGTGGATGGACCGTTGACACCCCCTATATGCTAGATTCAGTGACTGGTGCCGCCTCTGCCCTGCTGCTGTTTGGTGTGTTTGTGTGTGTCCATACATTTAATGTACTGCTCATAGACATTGTAATAGAAAGCATGGTTCACTTTCAGTTCGTGCTTCGACACCGTCAATATGGCCGCCATCTATTATAATGTCTATAGGTACTGAAACTCTGTTCAGGATTTGTTTACGTACGTGGATGTGTGAAGTATCACAAGCAATGTATCAAAATTCCACTGATTTCCTGAAATAAACTTTACATTTTGGGATAATCGTAGTGCAGCTCTTTGATAATGAGCTGAACTCTCCTTTCTCTCTATGTAGGCTAGTATTAAATGAACACAATATGTAGCCTATTCCTCTTTCTATTTCTACTTTGGAGAAGAGAGAAAACAAAGTATCACTTCTTGAACTAACTTCGAAATGTTTTGCATTTTTTCATTATGGATTAATTAATACGCATCAGACTCAGTGTCCAAGGTTAGTTTATGTGGCAAATTTTTCGTATATGAATACAAAAAAAAAAAATGCATACGGAAATTTTGGACGTCAGTGTGCGGAAGACATTTACCGTTAGTTTGCTATGAGGGAATGACGCGCAAAAAAAGAAAGCCCTGCCCGCTACTCAATATTCTGTTTCAGTTGGAAGTACATCAACATACTGAAATAAAAGTCTCAGCAACTTCCGATTCACGTCGGGACTTAAGAACTCGTAATATTTGCAAGAATGAGCCTTCTAACTGTAAGTCATAAAATCTCAAGGTGGGTTTAATTGATATTTCTTTTAATTCAAGTAAAATATGACAGACAGAAATTCCCTGGTACCATTAGGGCATGTTGTAAACCAGCAATCTGCAAGACTGTCAGTGAGAAAATCTATTAGAGACAAACTAAGAGACAACAGCAGCAGATGCGCATATGAACAGGTGTTTTTATTACACCAAACCTGCTTAGTAGAAGAACACCAATCTTGAGGGGGGTCAAAGATCTCTTCACAAGCAATCGAGTTCATACAAGGCTTACAGGTTCATCACATCTGAATGTGTTTGCTTTACTATGTAGCAAACATTTGAGTGTATTTTCTGTGGTTTTGTCAGTGCTCCAAATTTAATAGCAAACAAAGATTGTGCATTAATATCCAGTTAGCTTCAAGTACACACCCTATGTGAAGAGGCCTAGAAAGATATATTAATCACAATGGCAGACTTTAACGCTAAAATATAGGCTGGTAAAGTCGATTTCCTCTCGCTTTCCTCAATGCACAACTCAACAGGCTGATTTATTAGCTGCCGCACATTTATCTTCTCAATGCACCGAGTTCATCCTCTAGTTTTACATGCAAGCGCCGAATTTAAATGCATCAGTTATGAGGATGCAGGGAAAATTTATGCCCATAGGTGTGAATCTCACGCTCTCCCCTCATTAAATGCACGGACTACAAATGAGGAATGGAGAGACCTGGCGCTGCCCCCTCCCGAATCCCTCCGTCTCTCAGGCTAGTACCAGCAACAGTTGGCGTATCACGTTCTCTCTATGGCAACCAGCCTGGGCACATCACTACTGTTCAGCATTGGGCTCACATACACATGGGGGAGGGCAGTGTATGTGACTAATGCACAATAGGAGGACATGATAAAACTGTGTGCGTCTGTCTGCATTATCAATGACACTGGCACTGTCGAGAGAACACATGCACTCGTGACATATATCCACATGCATTGCAGTGGAAATATAATGCAAACTTTAAGTAGTGTGGTTCAGGAAAAAAATTACATAAAGAGCTCTTATTATGCAAGATTAAAGAATCTATTTCTCTCAAGACATGCATTGTAGCACCAACAAGATGCCATGACCCGGATGGGAGTGAGGTTTAGGGGTGTAAGTTTAACAGAGGTCGGTTGTGGGAGCAAACCTCACAGGTGACCTCTTTGATTGTACTCTCCCAGATCCAAGCAGGATTTCATACAGGTTCAAAATGGCAATGCGGGTGCTCAAGAGAGTCGAATTGGAGCGCTTAACTGCTGCATTGCTAACTGATGAATTAAAATCCTTGTTAATGTGCATGCCTCCCATACCAAAGAGGGCAGCTTGAATATGAATCAGAGCAGTCTGAGTTAGGGATGCTCCGATCGATCGGCCAAAGTAACGGCCGATAATTACCTTTCATGACTCGATCAGTACTCGCCGATCTGACCGATCTCATAAACTGATCGCAGGTGTTTGTTTATGAGTTTACAAGCACAGGAAGATGCACGTGCGCTCCCGTATATTATACATAGCCTACAGCAGCCACAACACGTGAGGAAAATGATGACTTGGGGCGTGAGCAATCGCTATGCTCACATCACAACAGCTAAAATACATACAGATGCAGTGAGACCTGTTTATATATTGGAGGTGTTCGGAGCTAAAATATGCAGAGCTGTGGCCCTCCAGGAATTGAGTTTGAGACCATTGGTGTAAAGCAGGGGTGTACAAACTCTGTCCTGGAAGGCCGGTGTCCTGCATATTTTAGTTCCAACCCCAATTAAACACACCTGAACCAGCTAATCAAGCCCTATCTAGGTAGACTAGAAACATCCAGGGAGGTGTGTTGAAGAAAGTTGGAGCTAAAACTGTGCAGGACACCGGCCCTCCAGGACTGAGTTTGTACACCCCTGCTGTAAGTGTAGAGGAAAAATATAAAAAGCTGTGCAAGTACACCGACTAACCCAGGCTTTAAGAGGTGTAGGTCAACTGACATTTGCAGTTGAACTCTTGTAGAATAGCCAGATAGCATAGAATTAGTTCCTTGATAGTGTGCACAACCTTTCATGGAAGCAGGAATTGTATGAGTAAACGTCACACCCCTGCAACTGGGGCCATGTCCACACGTACACAACTATTTTTATAAACAGTTTTCCCCATTTTCGTTTAGAAAAAAAATCTCTGTCCACATGAAAATACAAAAACTGTGCGTAGTTTGTAGAATTTGCCTCATTCATGTCTTCTGTGTTTGGTGTAAACCCAGCCATGTTGGCCAATCAGAAATGTAAAAATAACGTGCACACTGATGTTGCTAATTTATTAGAAACCCATATAGGTTTGTGAAGGAAGACTGGAATTACTGACGACTCATTTCAGGCAGTTCAGTCTGTTCTTTCTTCTGGGAAACAATTAACTGTGCACTTTGATCTTTGAAACTTTGCAGACCTTTTAAATGCACAAACCCCTGTTTTGCACACAACATGCAATGAAATATTAGAGAAAGCATAATAGTGGTCAAAAGTGCACAACAAAATCTTTACAGCCAACCTAAAACCAACCAAACATGGTGTTACAGCTTGACGTTGTGTGGACGTTACCACTATGACGTCTATGAGATGTTGGACTTTGGTTACCATACCTGATGAATAAATGTCAGTATTTGACGTCAATATGACATTGGTTTAAAATGTTGGCTCGAAGTTGGGTTTTTGGTCAGTTTCTAACACAACCTAAAATCAATCAAATATCAACGTAATTTGACATTGTTATTGGACATCACAATGACATTGTCCTTAGACGCTGGATAGACATTGAATTTTGGTCACCTGACACCCCAACCTAAATCTAACCTAATATTAGTGTCTTACGATGTTATGTGCCCACTGGGCAACAACTAAATGCACTACATATTGTTACGTTTACACACATCCACAAATTAGAAGTAAATGCATCAGCTTTTTACAGCGTAATACTCACTACTCTTGAGTACTATGAAGGTCTACTTTTTACTCATACTTTGAGTAATATTGAAAACAGATACTTTTACTCTACTTGTGCTACATTTTTAGGCAAGTAATGGTACTTTTACTTAAGTATGATTTTCAGTACTCTTTCCACAACTGCTTTATAGTAATTATTTAATAATTAAGTTCTAAGGAAACTATAAACACTAGAATATGCTTTATTCAAAATACATCAGAGGCCAAAAGTGAAACTGTTTCTGTACGTATAATATTTGTGTGTTTGTGCAGCACAGGGCATCGACATGGCAACCTCTCAGAGGATGCCCGATTGCTGTGTGTGGGGTTGTTGTGCCGACAGGCCTGTGCTCACCTTAAGGTCTCTGTGCACGATGTCATGCTGGTGAATATGATTGACACTCTCCAGGATCTGACTGATGCAATGGCTGAAGACAGAATAATAAATCAATCAGTGGCCAGAAGAAACATCATAAAGATAAGTGATGCGGTGTGTGAACTCTGAGGATAAATATCAATTTCTAACCTTTAAATGCAAATACTGGACAGTCCATTTAATTTTAGGGTAAATACCAATAATAAAACATGACACATTTGATTGTAAATACTGCCCCATTCATATAATTGCCCCCCAAAATATTGGTTTTCTCAATAACAATCATAACAAAAATATATAATGCAAAGTCAGTTTCCTGAGATTGTTTAAGTCTGTCATTTAAATCTCTCCTAATTAAAATCAGCCCTTGAAATTGATACAGTAAAGGTAAATCAACATGCTCTGCTGGACAATTCAATTAAGCAATTAATTAAACAGCATGACTGGATGATTGATGCTCCATATGCATATGCTTCTGCTGCTTTAGCAGACTGAACTGAGGTTAAGTGTAAAGTGACTGAAGCACGAGGTGAGCTGAGCAGGGATTGTGGGATAGCTGGGGTGGGCATTACTTTCAGACAGGTACACAGACATGTGTTATCTCATCCCTCTTAAAGCTGTAATCCTATAAGAGAATGTTATAAAGGCCTAACCAGGACAGACGTGTGTGTGTGTGTGTGTGTGTGTGTGTGTGTGTGTGTGTGTGTGTGTGTGTGTGTGTGTGTGTGTGTGTGTGTGTGTGTGTGTGTGTGTGTTGAGTCACACTGCTGTATAGATACTTAAAGGGGTACCTCAGATAACTTATAACTGGTTACAAACTTTTATGCAATGTTTGTTGAACATAAAAGATATACTGAAGAAAGATGAAAACCTGTAACCATTCCATTGTAGGAAAAACAGATCCAATAGAAGCCAGTGGTTACATTTTTTTTATATTCTCTTTGTTTTTAAAAAAAGAAAATAACTTTATTTTAACTATATAAGTTAATTTCAACCACTTCAAACATCAAGGATCAGAAAATGTTGACAGAATTTACATTTTTGGATAAACTATCCCTTTTAAAAAAGAATTATGCATAGTTTTCCTCATAATATAATATCATATAATATAATGTAATATAATATAAATAATATAATATAATATAATATAATATAATATAATATAATATAATATAATTATATAATACATATAATATAATATAATATAATTACATACTGCATAATGCTATTAAGTCAGCCGTTTCGAATGTTATCACTGGATTGAATAGGCATTATCAGTGGTTTTCAGCTGATAGATATGGGCCAGTAGGGGCCTTCTGCGCCTACTAGTAGGAGCAGAAGGTTGTAATCATCCATCCACATGATTAAACAGTTATAGATCATATATGGCTGTGGTCGGAAGTTAGCGAGAATCATTTATATTATTTACTAAATTTCCCATTAACTGTATTTTATTATCGTCTACCCCTACCCCAACCGTCACACTAATGTAAAAACAGATCTGAATCTGGAGTCTGCTCTATTAGTATAGCTGATGAACCATGATAATTATTTATATTATTTATTATTTGTTCCCATTAATTGAATATTATTAACATCTACCCCTACCTCAACCCTAAACCCAATCATCACAGTAATGTAAAAACAGATCTGGAGTCTTCTCTATTAGTGTAGCTGATTAACCATGTGGATGGATGATGATAGCCTTCTGAGCCTACTAGTAGGCACAGGTGGCCCCTACTGGCCTCATATCTATCAGCTGACAACCACTGATAATGCCCATTCAATCGAGTAATAAAATTTGAAGCGGCTGTATAAAGTATAAAGAAGCATAATACAATACAATGCATTACTACATTCCATTGCATTACAGTAACAGTCATTTATTACTACATTCCATTGTAATACAAGACTCTATTAGATTAAATCACCTTAAGTGATATAATGTAATATAAAACTGATATTCATGCTTTAAATATTCATTAATTACTACATTATATCTTATTATATTTTACATTATACAAATAAAATACAATATAAAAGTGAAAAACAATACAGTGTAACAATATTTATATTACATACTAATTTATTCCTATACTATAATACATATTAAATCACATTCCATTACATTAACTTGAGAATTGCACACTCGTACTATGTTCTAACTTGTGGTAGTTAATTTCAATCACTTCAAACATCAAGGATCAGAAAATGTTGACAGAATTTATATTTTTGGGTAAACTATCACTTTTAAAAGAAAATTATGCATATTTTTTAATCTTAATGTAATGTAATGTAATGTAATGTAATATAATATAATAAAATATAATATAATATAAATACTAATGTATCACTACATACTGCATAATGCTATAAAGTATAAAGAAGCATAATACAATACAATGCATTACTACATTCCATTGGAATACAGTAACAGTAATTTATTACTACATTACATTGTAATACAAGACTCTATTAGATTGAATCACCTTAAGTGATAATGTAATATAAAACTGATATTCATGCTTTAAATATTCATTCATTACTACATTATGGCCCAGTTTCACAAACAGGGCTTAGCTTAAGCCAGGACTAGACCAGTGTACACCCAGTGTAGACTAGTGTACACCTGGAGACAAAAAAAATGACACTGACATATTTTAAGACATCTCACTGCAAGTTATTTTCAGTTGAGACAGCTCAAACATGCAATTTAATCCATGACTAGCCTTAAACCTTGTTTGTGAAACCGGGGGTATATCTTATTATATTTTACATTATACAAATAAAATACAATATAAAAGTGAAAAACAAAACAGTGTACCAATATTTATAGTACATACTAATGTATTACTACACTTTATTACATATTAAATCACAGTCCATTATATTAACTTGAGAATTGCACACTCGTACTGTGTTCTAACTAGGTGACAAGTTTCCAGTGACAAGCCACATGGAAGATATAGATTTTATTATCGCTTGCCACTTTATCATGCCTGGTTAGGATATGCCACAAGGAACAATAGAGCAAAAAAAAAAACGACTACACTAGATAAGGAAGCAGAGTGGAAAAAGACTGCAGAGACTATATTCATGTTTCAAAAGGACGCAGAAGCTATTTGCCCAAATTTGGTTACATTTTAAGCTCAGCATTCCATTTTCAGGACAGCACAAATCCCAGCGGACACAAAAGACCTGTCTCTCTCTCTATATATCGCACACAAATAAGACAGCTGATCTCTTTATAAAATGCTTTTCTCACCAATTCTCCCAGTTGCCCTCTCTTTATCAGTCTAATATCAAAGTGAAGACGTTAAACTGGCATTATGCGACCAAATGTACCATTAACTCCCAAATGAGCATATTAAAACTCAGCTTATTGCTGGAGGGTGTTTGTGCTGAATGCCTGGGGCTTTAACTTGGAGTCAGGCTCCCTCAGAGACTTGCACAGACTCACTGCTGGTTCCTGAACACACTCATGGCTTCAGACTGACTTTTGGGAGCAGTGGAACCAGTGCCAGTCAGTTCTACAGATGGCGGCACCAACACCCAATCTAGTAGCGTTGCAAATGTAATATTAATAATATTCCAAGCTTTAGCTCTTAGAAATGCACATTTGTGAGTAGCTTGAGTTGAAAGCAGCAGGAGAGTGAATTGAGATTTGTACATTGGTTGATTATCATGCACATGTAGAACAAACTTTATGATTTCTACTGTTATGAAAAAAAAAGATATTTAGTATAAATAAACAAATATGACAGGACTTAAAAAAAAAAACAAATTATACTACATTACACATTTAATGTATAAGGCAAGACACTTAAGGCAATAGAGCGAATAATCATAGTTATCCCCAGTGTTAGGGAAAGTTACTTTTGAAAGTAATGCATTACAATATTGAGTTACTCCCCCAAAAAAAGAACTAATTGAGTTACTTAGTTTTTATGGAAAGTAATGCATTATATTACTTTTGAGTTACTTTGGCGTTACTTTTCCTTACCTGCCTGAGGTTTGATCTCTTTCAGAACTTGCAGGTGTTTTTTCACCTTTTTTATAGGGAAGCTCTGCATTTAACAACCACCTATATAACCTACACCTTCATTTACCTTAGAAAATGTAGGATAAAATGATATTTTGAAAATTTTCTGAGCCCAGAGCTATACATGCTGTATATATAGATTAATAAAAGCATGCAAATTAATGTGTTTGCTACTTTTGTATGTTTTGTGTTATTAGTTAAGTAAATTCACTGTCCATTGAGATAAAGACTGCAATAAAGCCTAAGAGTACTAACATGAAATAATTTATATTAAGGCAAAAACAGATTTCAAACCTTTAAAATGTTTAATAACAAAATGAACTGTAGGATGATAAAAAAAAATCCCCAAATGAAAATAAATCATTGAGCTTTATACATTGAATAAATTTCTTCATGTGGCCTTAACAAATGTGTAAATAGTTTCCCAAATAATGATTATTACTATATTACAAAATGTAGTTGCTTCTACAATAACATTAGACAATGACTGCACCTCCTCAAAAATAAAAGCAATAACCCTTTTTTTTAAAAAATGTTTAACCTGGAGACCGTGAACTGATGTCAATCATAGCTGAAGGTGGGGTGCGGGTGTAGTGCTTCGCATCCAGTTGTTTTTTTTTCCCAATGTCATGTTTCTTGCAATTGTCAAGAGTTTTACTTACACAATCTACACTTAACAACAATCCACTTCTTGTCTTCGATGAGTTAAAAATAACAAGAATCCATTGCAGAAATGTAAGTCTCCTGCCTGCCATTGTTTCTGTTTCTGACTGCTGTGATGACGGGCGATTCGCCAATGAATCGTTTGTTTTAACTGCATCTTCTAAGTGAACCGGTTGAACCAGTTCATAAAATTGAACTGAGTTGACGTGAAACGGTTTGCGTCTTCAGTAAGTACTAACATACCGGTTACCCCCCTCTGACTCGAAATAAACCCATATCAGTTAGTAGAACAGTTAGTAGATTCAGTTACTAGAACAGTACACTGACTCATCTGCTGTGGAAAAAAAGAGACCTGATGATGATGATGATGAGTGCGAGCCGACTGTCTGTTCCATCGCAGCATGCTATCTCATTGAGAGTATGATTCAGCCTGACTACAGGTAACTTTTATTCCGCAATATATTTTGTAAAAGCCAATTAAGCAAGGTAAAAAGTAACTTGCATTACATTTTTTTTTTTAAAGTAACTCAAATAATATTACTTATTTTTAAAAGTAATGTGTTATATTACTCGTTTTTTTGGAAAAGAAATATTATTACATAATGCGCATTACTTATAACGCATTACCCCCAACACTGGTTATCCCCATACCTCTCCAGTCAATTAATTGCATGAAGAATTGAAAATATTTTATGCATAAGGTTTCTAAATGCTATGCAATTATGAAAATAATGCATTATTTCATGCATTAATTTCATTATTTAAATATAGCAACTGAAATCTACAGACACAAAATGTGTTTAAAGGGGTCATGAACTGCAAAACCAAAATTCCCATAATTCTTTGGCATACAAGAGGTCAGAGTACAATAAAAAACATACTAGAATTTTCAGAATTCAAAATGTTATTGTTAAAAACAGTGTGTATTGAAGGCAGTCTGACAAAATGACAGATTTTGTAACGTTCTACTCTATGATGTAAAAGAGTGTATAAGCCCCGCCTCCACATTGATGCCTGCTGCTACTTCACTGCAGTGTAATTTTTTTAGATGTTAGCATCAGCCCATTAGTTTCAAGTACATCTATAATCTAGTGTGCTACAGAACGGTGACAAAATTCACCCCAAAGCTTGCAGTTTGTCACTTCCACCTGAATAGATCAACAAATCTTTTCTAATGCTACAGTTTCTTATCAAATATCTTAACCAATCAAATACTCCTTAGTATCTGATATGTCCCCGCCCCCTTCAAGACGCTTCTCATTTGCTTTTCATTTGATGTGCTTGAACTCAACCACTCTCATTGATAGGTTTGTGATAACAAAAAAGTATATTGGCCATTTTAAAAAGGGGGAGGAGCTACTCTATGTCTCGCCCTCTCTTTATTTTTCAGTTGAGACTACGCAAAGACTATAGAATCCATATATTCTTTGATTTGTGGATCTAAAAACCTTCTAACCTTATGGCTGTTGCACAATGTTTCGTTAGTTTGTGTTTCTTATTTGCTCTAGCTCAATTAACACTGTCTTTAAAACTTAGCTATTAAATGGTCCATTCAGCATGCCGTTCAAACAAGTAGTGCTGTATCATTCCCCTTTTTGTGCGCTGGTCGATGTCTTGCGCAACAATGTCATCGCTCATATAGTACATCCGGAAAGTATTCATAGCGCTTCACTTTTTACACATTTTTTATGTTACAACCTTATTTCAAAATTGATTAAATTCATTTATTTCCTCAACATTCTACACACAATACCCCATAATGACAATGTAAAGAAAGATTTTTTGAAATTGTTGCAAATTTATTAAAAATAAAAATTCTGAAAAATCACATGTACAGAAGTATTCATGCCCTTTGCTCAATACTTGTACAATACAATACAATTACAGCCTCAAGTCTTTTTGAATATGATGCCACAAGCTTGGCACACCTGTCTCTGGGAATTTTTGCCCATTCGTCTTTGCTGTACCTCTCAAGCTCTATCAGGTTGGATAAGAAGAGTCCTGGTGGTTCCAAACATCTTCCACTTACAGATGATGGAGGCCACTGTGCTCATTGGAACTTTCAGAGCATCAGAAATTTTTCTGTAACCTTCCCAGCCTTGTGCCTCGAGACAATCCTGTCTCAGAGGTCTACAGACAATTCCTTTGTCTTCATGCTTGGTTTGTGCTTTGACATGCACTGTCAACCCTGGGACCTTATATAGACAGGTGTAGCCTTTTCAAATCATGTCCAATCAACTGAATTTACCACAGGTGAACCCCAATTAAGCTGCCGAAACATCTCAAGAATGATCAGTGGAAACAGAATGTACCTGAGCTCAATTTAGAGCTTCACGGCAAAAGCTGTCAATACTTATGTACAAGTGATTATTCAGGTTTTTTATTTTTAATAAATTTGCAGCAAATTCAAAAAAAAATTTTTTTCACATTGTCATTATGGGGTATTGTGTGTAGAATTTTGAGGAAATAAATGAATTTAATCCATTTTGGAATAAGGCTGTAACATAAAAAATGAGGAAAAGGTGAAGCGCTATAAATACTTTCTGAATGCACTGTAAGTTCGGCAAATAGCTAATCTCATCCTAAACTTAGTCACTCTAACAAAAAAAAATGTTGGAGCTCTGCACACCATTTGAAAAAGTGTAATTTCTGCTACCTGTTTAGAAAGAACCTTTGCAGTTCAGTGAAAATGATGCACTCGAAAGGAGGGGGCCAACGGAGGGCAAATGGATGCGTTTTTGTGTGCCACCTGTTGATTGCCAGTTCTACGACTCCTACGTCATTAAAGGCTCTCAGTTTTTCTGCACAAAAAGGATGGTGGTCCTCTTTTTGTGCTTTGAATCAGATGTGAGTGTGTGTGTGTGTGTGTGTGTGTGTGTGTGTGTGTGTGTGTGTGTGTGTGTGTGTGTGTGTGTGTGTGTGTGTGTGTGTGTGTGTGTGACCTGCTCACTGCAGCACAGTAACCACAGCAACAGTAAATTGGAGAGCCCACCTTGCGTCAGCTTCACTGTAATACTCTCTGGCGACGATGTCCTCAAACAACTCCCCCCCAGTCACACTGCGGAAAGAGAAAGAAAAAACAGAGGAAAAAAAACAGGCATGAGAGTGTGCTGGGCTTTGGGCTAATTTGGTCAGCAGCAGGAGGCAGAGCCGACATTTTACATTTACGTAAACATGTTCACAGTGTACGTGACACTGCAGTAGAACACGCGTAGCCCGATTATACTTGTATTATATTTTTTGAGGTGTAATGCTAGATGCAGGGCTGCACTTAGGGATTTTATAATGTTAGGCATAGTTTTCAAAACAATACAAGTGACTTTACATGGTAGAGGTGGCTGTCACAGTTTTTATGTAGTAACTTTTGTTGTAGTAGTTTGTGGTATTTTGACAAAAGTTGGTGCATTTAAGAATTGTCTGAATTGCTAAAAATAAATAAATAAATAAAAAACTATGAATATAAATGAAAAATTAATAAAAACTCATGGATTGCTTAACAATATTTATAAAAATTGGAATAAAAAAGCATTTATGTTTTATTGTTAATGAAACAAAAGTCTGTGCTTGTATAACAACAAATCTTTAAAACAGCAATTATAATATACATGTATTGATAGCTGTGGCGATATTCTGCAAATAACAGCACTCGTCCAGCCTCTTCACCCTTCACCCTTGTTTATTACTCTGCCCACATACAGCGACAAGGACACTCTAAAGTTTGACAAATATTCCTGCTGTTGGACAACAATGTACTTTAGAGGTTTTTTTTAGTTGAGAATGTAGTTGCTTAGATTGCAACTATGCAGTTTATTTATAAGGATAGTGACTATTTAAAATATTTACAATTTCAGAGATTCAGTACATTGGAACCCATCAGCCTGTCTGAGCAGACCAAAGAAAGTGACGGTTGACGTTCCGCCACAAGATGGCGACAGAGACCGCATAATAAGTCCTTAGAGGGAGACAAATTCAGCATTTTCACAATGCAAGTTTCATTGTCATTTTATACAGCTGAACAATTCATAATAAATCAGATAAGTGACACGAAGTCGATCTCTCTCTTTTGTAGTTTTGTATTTATACCACAGAAACTGGCAGTGTTTGCTTTGCTTTGGCTTTTTCAGGGTTAATTATTGTGACATCCTAATTGCAACAGAGAAATACTGGGAAATCTCTGTAGACTGATGGCATTTCATGCAGTTCAGCCATATAATCTTAAAATGTAAGCAAAAATCACCTATTTTGTCATCACTTTAGACATTACGCTAGAGAATCATTCAAACACTAGCTCTATAATGACGTTTGTGAACTGGCAATGGTTTCTGCTGTTCTGACGTCAGCTGCAGATCTGAATGAATGGCAGAAGATATAGTTCCTCGTACAAAAGGGTTTTTGAGACTCTCCCCGTTTGATTTTCTTTTTTATACACACGATTATGCCGTCAAACTGTGGTATAAACACACTCGTTGCAGTGCGATATGAGTGTGTATCGCCACTGGTGGGGAGCCTGCGGCCTCGAGCCAATGCACGCCTCCCACCAGCGCCAATATACAGCCATATCGCACTGCTACAAGTGTTGTATTGCTCATGTTTATATAATTTTTTTTAATACACCAAAAAAAAAAATCCACCTAAAATAAGAGCCAACTGTTAACTGTTATAAACAGCTGTTTACTACTGATAATAAGTCATGTTTTTTAAACACTAAATTATAACATTAGAATTATTTCTCAGAAAGGATTGTGTGACAGTAATGACCAATGACTAATTTTAAGATTTTAATAATTTTAATTTAATATGGTGTTTTTCCACTTTTTCCAAACAATTCCTGCATAAACTGCCATCGTGTTATGGTTTGACTGTAAACGGTGAGGGTGGTGTGGATTTAGGTGTGCATGAGACGTGAATAACAGGAACATTAGTAACTAACTCTGTTCTACATAAATTGAGTTCCGCAATGAGGCCTGGAAAAATCAAAGTGCACTGGACTGGGCTGAAAACCGGGACACAACCACGGAAACAACAGTCTTGACAGTACTAAATCGCATTTATAGGGCCACCCACAAATGTCTAGCCATCAATTCTCCTGACAGATGCCATCAAACTGAAGGATATATTTTTGACGTGCGCGTACTAGGTGTTCTTGTCGAACATATTTCAGCTGCATTTATCTGCCTGCAGACATTCAGAACAAAATATCTTGGGTTTGATAACTTATCCATCCTCAATTTAAATAGGAGAGAGCTTACCTTACAGCGGCTGAGAGCTAAAAACTCACTGGAAGAAGGAAACTATCTTCATTTCAAACAAAGACTATGTTTATATGCGCACCGATAATGTAATTATTTTCAATAATCAGCGCAAGTACTTAATAGCAGTAAGATCTTTATATTATAAGAGCAAAGATCTTCTCTTGTGATTGAATGCAATTTTCTTTATTATGATTATTACATGGGGTTATTTTACTGCCTTTATAAACTCGCATGCAATAAGTACAGTTAAAGTCAGAATTATTAGCCCCCCTTTGATTTTTTTTTTCTTTTTTGAATATTTCCCAAATGATGTTCAACAGAGACAGGAATTTTCACAGCATGTCTGATAATATTTTTTCTTCTGGAGAAAGTCTTATTTGTTTATTTCGGCTATACTAAAAGCAATTTAAAATTTTTTAAAAACATTTTAAGGTCAAAATTATTAGTTATTATTTAAAGCTATATATTTTTTCAATAGTCTACAGAACAAACCATCGATATACAATAACTTGCCTAATTACCCTAACCTGCCTAGTTAACCTAATTAACCTAGTTAAGCCTTTAAATGTCACTTTAAGCTGAATACTAGTGTCTTGAAAAATATCTAGTAAATATTATTTATTGTCATCATGGCAAAGATCAAATAAATCAGTTATTAGAAATGAGTTATTAAAACTATTACGTTTAGAAATGTGTTGAAAAAAAATCTTCTCTCTGTTAAACAGAAATTGGGAGGAAAAATAAACAGGGAGCTATTATTTGGCCACCAAAATTATTTTCGATTATTTTTATTCAATGTTATTTTAGCATTATATACACTCTCTTAAATAAATCTGTAAAGAACTTTGTTAACTTCCAAAATAGAAGTCCCATAATGTAATTTGAAAGACTAAACAATTGGAAAAACACCTGTGAATCAAAAGCTTCAGTCAATTTCTTAAAAAAACAACAACTTTATATTTAGATTAAGTTTTAAGTTATTATTAAAATGATAAAATAGCTATTTTGTTATGCTTTTTTAAATAAATGTTTATATACAGATTTTTTTTCTTCAATTTTTGTTTGAGTTATTTTAGCACCTTAAGTATTTATTTAGTTGCCAAGGAAACATTAATGTTCAGTTAAGAAAACATTTTGCATAAAATTATTATTTTCTGTATTATTCATAATTTCAGTAATAAAAACACATATATTTTGTTCTGGCCAACTCAGTTTTAAAAAACATAACAATAAAAAAACAGAACACTCTTTAAAGCACCGACACAAAAATCACGTGACATGCTCCAAGTGATGTCACTTTCTTTTAACGGGAGACTTTGGAAGCCATTGAGGCTTGTCATTACTCTCATAAATTCATACAACATGTTTAGGATGTACTAATAGTATATTAAATATGTCAACTGTTATCGTGAGTGATATTTCAGCCAATTTCTAATTCATTTTTTTTAAAAACAATAAAATTATAAAAAAATTCAATTCTCTTTTAGACATGTCATGTGGTACTGAGTTGACAATAAGAGAGTTGACATTTTCCACCATTTTGTGCTTTAGCTCAAGATACTAACCTGAAACCATAGATATTTACATTAGATGTCGCCTTCGCTATTGCTGTCCATTGGAAGGAATGCATCAATAGAGCCTCAATTTTAGTACAGGGTAGCGCTCCTTTGAAAGTTTTCCTGGTTATCGGTATGCAAATATTTTTTTAAATTACGAAAATTATAATTTTACATCACTTTTCTACATCGATGGATAAGTGATCGCATGGGCATTGCTGACAAAGAGCGTTTCCATGTGCATGGAAATGTATTATCCTCCCTCCCTGTTAAATTTGAATTAATCCATGTCCAGAAAACACACCCCCTCTCCTGCTTTCACTTCTCATTCTAACGGAGGGAGCGATTCTTCTGTGAATGAATCTCTGTTATGAACGCCTCGTGGGAACCATTGATATCCCTGCGTCTCAATGTGCATATCCACCTTTCTAATCTACATGGTATACAACATTTGTAATATCCACTAATTTAGGGTGGACAGTATGCACATTGAGGCACAGGCACGGTTCAAAACTAGCATATCATCAATACTTGTTTAGCACAACATTTGTAACATACAAAAACGTAAAAAACGAAATCTTACCTATGAAATGTTCTGCCTTTGTTTTCTTTGCTTGCTCATTACTACACCCGTACACAGCGCTAAAAGGCCAGCATCTTCAGATTGGCTTTAGTCTTGACTAGTGCGGTTGAATGACTTTTGTCCTGGGAGCACTGTACAAATGTGGCGGCGCTATTGACACATGCCAAGGGTCCGTATGCAATATCTAGTGTATATATCTATGGTGTCAGGATAGCATCTTAGACACCTTGATCTAGGTTTCAGGTTAGCATCTTGAGCTGAAGCACAAAATAGTGGAAAATGTCCACTCTGTTACTGGTTTAAAAAAATTAACAAGTTAAACAACATCAATCAAATGTTCATCATCACATTTAGCATTTTGTATTATTTTGACATTAACATTGGATTCAGTTGAATGTAAATGATCCATTTGCAGTTTAAAGTAAATGAATGGAAAATGCTTGAAATGTACCCACAATTTTTAAAATGAGTCATTAAAGTGCATACACACACACACACACACACACACACACACACACACACACACACACACACACACACACTTTCTTTTAGTCTTTGAGTTCAAATTTCAGGCAAGGCAGCTTCAGGCTAGTAAGGTTTTGGAACAAAGCCTATATTAATATCATATCTCGAGTTACAGCAGAGCATATACTGCTGAGTCACACGACACGTGTGTGTGCTTATGTGTGTGTGTAACTGAGTTTCGGTCATACTCACAGGTCAAACACCAGGTAATGGAAACCTTCTTCTGAGATACTGTCATGGAGCCGAACTAAAAAAAACAAAAAACAAACACAACAGGAGAATCAGCACTAAGCATCGTCAACACAGAGATAATGCATTATGAAAGCAAACGTTTTTAATGAGCGGGAAATCCTCAGCATTCCTCGCTCCATCACACAGCATTCATAACAACATACAGCACACGTCCAATTACACGCTATAATAGTAATGCTCACGACTACAAAGCAAATTCACAGATTTAAAGGGACAGTTCACCCCCACCCCACCACCCACCCAAAAAAATCATGCTTTAATCACACTGCTTGTTCCAAACCTGAGTTTATTTTGAAAAATGCTGGAACAGACATCCATAGAAGATAAAGAAAAATCGACACTATGGAAGACAAAGGCTACCAGTTTCCAACATGCTTCGAAATATCTTCTATTGTGTTTAACAGAACAAATGCACAAATTAATTAATAGATAAGATATTATGAAAAATGCTGCAACTAACACCCATAGAAGAAGAAAAAGTAAAAACACTATGGAAGTCAATGGCTACCGATTTCCAACATTATTCAAAATATCTTCTATTTTGTTTAACAGAACAAATTAACAAATGTACAAATTAATTCATAGAAGATATTATGGAAAATGCTGCAACTGACATCCATAGCAGAAGACCAAGAAACAAAACACTATGGAAGTCAACGGCTATCGGATTCCAACATTATTCAAAATATCTTCTATTTTGTTTAACAGAACAAATAAACAAATGTACAATTCATAGAAGATATTATGGAAAATGCTGCAACTGACACCCGAAGAAGAAGAAGAAGAAGAAACACTATGGAAGTCAAAGGCTGCGTCCGAAACCGCATACTTCCATACTATACAGTACGCTTAAATCAGTATGCGAGCCGAGTAGTATGTCCGAATTCTTATAATTCGAAAATCAGTATGCGAGAAGTACCCGGATGACTTACTACTTCCGGCGAGATTCTGAAGTGCGCGTCCCATGGACGCTGCGCGATCCCATGATGCCCCGCGAGAGAATTTATGAATGGACGTGAAGCGACGCAACTGACGCAGGTAGGTCACGTGACCATGACAAAATGGCGGATGTAGTACGTCCGAATTTCATTCATACTGCTCACATTCATACTGTATAGAACGTACTTTTCTAACGGCCGAGTAGTACGTTTAAATTCAAATGCAGTACCTACTGAATAGTAGGCGGTTTCGGACGCAGCCAAAGGCTACCGGTTTCCAACATTCTTCAAAATATCTTCTATTGTGTTTAACAGAACAAATCAATTAATAAAAGATATTATGGAAAATGCTGGAACTGACATCAGAAGAAGAAGAAGAAGAAGAAGAAGAAGAAGAAGAAGAAGAAGAAGAAGAAGAAGAAGAAGAAGAAGAAGAAGAAGAAGAAGAAGAAGAAGAAGAAGAAGAAGAAGAAGAAGAAGAAGAAGAAGAAGAAGAAGAAGAAGAAGAAGAAGAAGAAGGGAAAGATATAATAAGATATTATGGAAAATGCTGGAAATGACATCCATAGAAGAAGAAAAAAAAACACTATGGAAGTCAATGGTTACTGGTATCCAACATTCTGCAAAATATCTTCTATTTTGTTTAACAGAACAAATTATTTAATAGAAGATATTGTGGAAAATGCTGGAACTGACATCCATAGAAGAAGAAAAAAAAACACTATAGAAGTCAAAGCCTACCGATTTCCAACATTCTTCAAAATATCTTCTATTGTGTTTAACAGAATAAATCAGCTCATAAAGGTTAGCAACCCATTCAGGGAAAGTAAATGCGAGTACATTTCTGGATGAACTATCTCTTTAAGATGTCCATAATGAGTCAAATGAACAACAAAAGAGAATGCATTGAAAGACAGAGTATATGACAAGCAGTGTGTCACGTAGACAGAGTATCGGGGTGGGAGGTGGATGGAGAAAGAGAGAGTGAAAGAAATAAGCAGAGAGAGTTGAGTAAACACTGCCCAGAATAGCAGGAGCCTTATGAGAGAAAGAGCAACATAGCAACTAGCAGAAGGAGGAGGGGGGGGAGAGATGGAGGGCAAATAATAGAGGGATTGAGGCTAATCTGATGCTGAAAATACATATATTAGATAGATTACTTCTACATTATTAGAGTAACGGGGCGAGTCAATAGTCCTCAGAGTGATTGTTTGACAAGCAAAGCCCAGCATGTTGACACTGGTACTGCAAACACGAGCCAATAATTACAGGAGCTCCAGATTAATAAAGTCTTAATCACTATAGACAGAGGACAAATACCACAATTGACATCTGAGCACATTTAACAGCTGGAAAAGGAGGTATGGTGATATTTAGAGAGATGCAATGCAGGGTGGGACTGGGATCCAGTGGCGATTTTAGTGAATGGAAATATGGTTATAATATTTTGGCTATACTGAAGGTGAGTTTTGATGTTTTTACTGTGAGAATGATACATATTAATGTTCCCAAAAGAAAATGTAAACAGTGTGGTGCTTTCAAAATATTGCTGTGCTTTGTTTGAGCATCAAGAATACACATATGGTTTAAACCAATGACGTGAGTTTGGGGACAGGGCTATCACTTTGATCTACCAATAAAAAGGCGATGAAGATCAAAGTAAACTATATGTTATGCTTTTTTATTTGCATAGAAATCACACACATCACCTTCTTTAAATGTTTCCTAATATTACTAGTATTAATAAATATTATGACTGTTTTTGGTTTTAAAAATTACACATCTCCTTAAAACATATCCAATTAGTATTTATTATAATGTGAATTGTGTAATTTGTGTGTAAAATGAAATAAAATACAAATTTAAAAGCTCATTACTCATAATAAGACTATAATAATCGTAATAACAAGTATTATTATTATTTAATACAATAATATATAAATGTTATATAGAAATTGTTATTTTTATACTGTGTAATTTCAGGGCTAAATTGCAAAACTGCACGAAATTATAAACTAATGAGTTTTACTAAAATAATAAGAATTAATAACAAGTATTATTAATATTTGTATTATTAGTTACATTTTATAATACTTTAATTTCTGTTATTATTACTACTAATGGATTATATACTGATTAAAGTTTGAGGTAATTTACGAATAATAATAATAATAATAATAATAATAATAATAATAATAATAAAAAAAAACTATTATCATTATATATCTATTAAGCTATTGTTATTATTATTATTATTATTATTAATAATAATAATACAATTATCATCATCATCATCATCATTATTTTTATTATTATTATCAGTATTAATAATATTAATATTAACAATATTATTGTTGTTAATAATAATAATAATAATAATAATAATAATAATAATAATAATAATAATTTGACACATAATTTTGGCAAAAAATAACAACTTCCAATAACAAAATCCAAATCTATTATTAATACTATTATTATTAGTATTATTATTTACATTTTATAATAATTTAATTTTGCTTTTATTACTACTACTACTACTAATCAATTAGTTTAATGTAATTAGTTATTTATTAATAATAATAATAATTATTATTATTATTATTATTATTATTATTATTATTATTATTATTATTATAAAATAATAATCATCATCATCATCATCATCATAATCAATACATATAAAAAAACATAATAATAATAATAATATTAATAATTGGACCTACATAATTTTTGCAAAAATCATGACTTCCAATAACAAGATCAAAATCCATTATTATTACTATTATTATTATTGTTATTATTATTACTAATTAAGTTATTATTTACATTTTATAATACTTTAATTTTGCTTTTACTACTACTACTACTACTACTAATTTAATGTAATTTGTTATTTATTATTATTATTATTATTATTAATAATAATAATAATAATAATAATTACATTATTATCATCATCATCACCACCATCATCATCATTATTAATATATATATATATATATATATATATATATATATATATATATATATATATATATATATATATATATATATATATACATATATATATATATAATAATAATAAAAAATTACGACTTCCAATAACAAAACCAAAAAACTATTATTATTACTATTATTGCTACCACTATTTGTATTATTAATTATAACACCACTTTTAATGCTGACCAAGAAAATCCTACAAGCTCACAGTGTCAAAAAACAAAACTGCAAGACTTGCTGAACGAGTGATACAGAAAGGAGAAAGCCAGATACAGACGAGTGTGTGCCAACAGCGCCAGCAGCCATGAGCTCGCTGTCCTCTCTCCTCTTTAACCTTTCAGACTGTCTCTTTCTCTCCATCTCTCCTCCTTCATTGGCTCTATTGTTCAGCACTTATGTGCAGCCCAAGCAGAAAACATGACAAGCTGTCCACTGAAGAAGAGACGACAGCCGGGAAAAGTGAAGGAGACACACACACACACACACACACACACACACACACACACACACACACACACACACACACACACACACACACACACAGGTGATGGAGCAGGGAAAAAGAGGACAGCATCACCTCGAGGGTCCACGGAAAACACAGCGAATGGAAAGATGGCGAGAGAGTGAAAAAAGGAGAAAGACACTAGACTGTAGTGTGACGCCCGGGTCAGTGCGGGATAAGAGATGCCAGACAGCAGAACTACAGTACAAATCAGCTGATGGCAGTTAATATTAAGAGTTACATAACCAGGCATACGCATAAACAGTATTATTTTTTTCTGTCTAGAACAGTGCTTCACACGGGTTTGAAATGTACAGTGCATCCAGAAAGTATTCATAGCGCTTCACTTTTTCCACATTTGTTTATATTACAGCATTATTCCAAAATGGATTAAATTTATTTATTTTCTCAACATTCTACACACAATACCCCATAATGACAATGTGAAAAAAGATTTTTTGAAATTGTTGCAAATTTATTAAATAAAAAACCTGAATTATCACATGTGCAGAAGTATTCACAGCCTTTGCTCAATACTTTGTTGATGCACCTTTGGCAGCAATCACAGCCTCAAGTCTTTTTGCCACAAGCTTGGCACACCTGTCTTTGGGAATTATGCCCATTTCTCTTTGCTGTACCTCTCAAGCTCTATCAGGTTGGATGGGAAGCAACGGTGTACAGACATTTTTAGACCTCTCCAGAGATGTTCAATTGGATTTAGGTCTGGGCTCTGGCTGGGCCACTCAAGGACATTCCCCGAGTTGTTGTGAAGCCACTCCATTGATATTTTGGCGGTGTGCTTTGGGTCATTGTCCTGCTGGAAGATGAACCATCGCCCCAGTCTGAGGTCAAGAGCACTCTGAAGCAGGTTTTCATTCAGGATGTCTCTGTACATTGCTGCATTCATCTTTCACTCTATCCAGACTAGTCTTCCAGTTCCTGCTGAAAAACATTCAAGTGGCTTCCGTTTGGCCACTCTACCATACAGGCCTGATTGGTGGATTGCTGCACAGATGGTTGTCCTTCTGTAAGGTTCTCCTCTCTCCACAGAAGAACGCTGAAGCTCAGACAGAGTGACCATCGGGTTATTTATCACCTCCCTGACTAGGGCCCTTCTCCCTCGATCACTCAGCTTAGATGGCCGGCCAGCTGTAAGAAGAGTCCTGGTGGTTCCAAACATCTTCCACTTACAGATGATGGAAGCCACTGTGCTCATTGGAACTTTTAGAGCAGCAGAAATGTTTCTGTAACCTTTCCCAGCCTTGTGCCTCGAGACAATCCTGCCTCTGAGGTCTACAGACAATTCCTTTGTCTTCATGCTTGGTTTGTGCTTTGACATGGACCTTATATAGACAGGTGTAGCCTTTTCAAATCATGTCCAATCAACTGAATTTACCACAGGTGAACTGCAATTAAGCTGCTGAAACACCTCAAGAATGATCAGTGGAAACAGAATGTACCTGAGCTCAATTTAGAGCTTCACGGCAAAAGCTGTCAATACTTCTGTACAAGTGATTTTTCAGGTGTTTTATTTTCAATAAATTTGCAACAATTAAAAAAAAATCTTTCTTCACATTGTCATTATGGGGTATTGTGTGTAGAATTTTGAGGAAATAAATGAATTTAATACATTGTGGAATAAAACTGTAACATAAAAAATGTGGAAAAAGTGAAGCGCTGTGAATACTCTCCGGATGCACTGTACTTGCAGTGGTAGCCGGATTAAAACACATCCGTTACCCACGGCATATAAATCCTTAACTACATGTGACACAAAATATAATGTGACCTTTAGCTCAGGTTGCTTTATTGGCATGATGTTTAGGAAAGTATTGCCAAAGCATTTTAGATGTGTATAAAATATGTAATATATCAACATCATCAAATGAATAACATATACATCAAATGAGAAATAAATTACAGGAAAAAAAGAATAAAAACAGACAATATTTGTAAAATGAGTAATATTTATTAAGAATTAATTAGAATAAAAAGTGTAAATTATTGATTGTTGATTGACCATTTCTAATGATGTCAGTTCATCATCTTAGAGTATACAGTAAAAAGTTTTTGAATTGTTTAGATTAAACAATCTATTATTAACTTTTTCTCTTGGTCTCGTGGCTGTGCGTGCTGTCAGATGTGAAGCCAAGCGGAAAGTAGTCTTTAATAAAAGAGTAATGCAAAAACGTAACAACTTTAGAAGGCGAAAGCAAAAGTCGACTTCCGGACATTTTAGGAGAGTTCTGTGGGTCTCTGCAGAGCACTTGAGACTGTCTGCGGAAGACACTCAATTCAGAACAAATCAGGTTTGTGGAGTCACTGCAGAGTTTAACACTAGCAAAAAAACTGCAGGCTTCAACAATTCCTTCATGATTTGTGTTGGGACAACATGGATTGAATAAAAACAGATTATAAAATAAAAAATCTTACATTATGAAAGTTTTGAAAGGATTGTTGTATAAAACAATCATATTTGAGCATTTTGTGTTGTGTTTTGTATAATAAATTCAGGAAAAAAAAAGTGAAATTTTAAAACCTCTCAAAGGCAACTATAAATGGTTTTAAATATCTAACAGGGTTTTTTTGGTATAGAAACTTCCTGTCTCAAGTCTTGTCTCCTAAATGAGATTCTCTCTGAAATCTCCATGGTTACCAAACAGATAAGACTTCTGTGCTGGATGTTTCTGTAATTTGGCCCCAGGGGTATAAATATATAACGCACTATGATTAATTACCAAGTTAGTATATCATGATACAGTTATTCCTGTTGGATATTTAATAAAGAAAATAAAAATCACTTTATATTTTATTACCCATAATCAAAGTAAATATTCCAGTGAGACCAGCTTATATTCATTTATTTTTCTCTTTGATACTTGATGAACATAAATGAAAAGACAACATTACTTATAATGAACTAAACATCATTTATTGTATAAATGGTAAAAAAAACTATTTGGCTTATCATAAGGGGTTTTGTAATTTAATATAAAGCAAAAAAAAATACATCTATAAGGTTGTTTTCTGAAAAAGAGTTTTTTCTCCTGCACCGAGCCACAAATCTCCACTTCAGCAGCACTTCTATATACCAAACTTCAGTTTTATTCATATCTGCATTCTAGTTTTAACAAAAGGAGACATTTATACATACGCTTCATGATTATATCCTTTATTAACAAGATATTGCATTTTTATTTCCTGGCAACACTTTCAGAAGGACAAAGTGATAAAAAGAGATAGTGAAAATCCCTTTTTAGATCTATTTTGAAACAAACTTTATCTAATACTTATGTAATTAAGTACTCTCATTTGCATATGTAAAGTTATATAATATGGCATTTTAGATATCTTGTAATAGAAAAAAGCAACAATTATTAATTTAATCAACATTTTAGATAACATTTTTGATTTATTGTAATAGAAAAAAGCAGAAATTATTAATTTTATCAATTAAATGGGGAAATATGACAATAAATATTGTTAATGTTTACCTGTGGTGTATTGACTTTAAAAACAGGGTTTCTGCAGGTTTCATCAAGTCGAATTTAGGACTTTAAGAACTTTAAGACCATTATGAATGAATTTTTAGACTTATACAGGGCTAAACACTAAGGATTTGTTCTAATGGCCCAATTACTTAAATAGTTTTTGTATTAATGGAAGATCATGTAAAGAGATGTGTTGCTTCAGTTTTCTTTCCCTGCTTAAAGAATTTAATTAGGAGAATTTGCTGTAAAAATGTCTGACAGCTGTTGTGAACTGTATCTCTTTGTAATAAAAACAAAATAAAAATAAAAAGTTTGAGATGGATTATTGGTGATTGGGTGTTGGCCCGGTTGGGTAGCTTTACTTGGACATAAGAAAATTTAGACCCGTTTAAAATGATTTAAGATCTACGACAATATTTTAAGTGAATTTAAGACTTTCATTCATTCAGTCATTTTCTTTTCCGCTTAGTCCCTTTATTAATCAGGGGTCGCCACATCGGAATGAACCGCCAACTAATCCAGCATATGTTTTACACAGGGGATGCCTTTCCAGCTGCAACCCAACACTGGGAAACACCCATACGTTCTTGCCTTCACACTCATACACTATGGCCAATTTAGCTTATTCAATTCACCTATAGTACATGTCTTTGGACTGTGGGGGAAACCGGAGCACCTGGAGGAAACCCACGCAAACACAGGGAGAACATGTAAACTCCACACAGAAATGCCAACTGACTCAGCTGGAGCTCAAACCAACGACCTTCTTGCTGTGAGGTGATCGTGCTACCGACTGCGCCACCGTGACGCCCAATTTGAGATTTTTTAAAGCCTAAAATGTTGTTTTTGACATTTAAGACATTTAAAGACTTGTTAAGACCTAGCGGACACCCTGAAAAAACTTTTTTTTAATTATTTTTATATTGATGCCACCGGAAAAAAACAACAAAAAACATTAATGATCCAAAAAAATATTCTGTGTAATTGTTACCATGGGTATTAAAAGTTCCTTGTAGAGGCATCCAGCCTGATCTCACAAGGAAATGTAACTATGTTACATGTCAGTTCAGTGGCTAATTCACACAAATTCATTTTAACTTTAATTTAATTTAATTTAATTTAAATTTAAATTTAAGTTTAAATTTAAGTTTAAATTTAATTTATTCATTCATTCTAACCCACCCTCAAACCCAACCGTAATTTGGGGGATGAGCAAATCGTACTAAACTGTATGAATAAGATCATACGAATTCATACAAATTAGCCACTAAATCAAAAAGTATACAAATTAATGTGTTTAAACCATCAGGTTCAATATAGAAGCTTTATATTTTTAAGAGTGTATCCTCAACCAGATACTCGTTTTTACAGGGTTTTTGTGGTTTTCTACGCTCTCCGTCGTCTTCTGTTACTGTGCTGTTGAGCTCATTGGTGATAATGACGGTATTTGGGCTGAACTGCTGCCCACCAGCATCTCCCACCTCAGCACAGTTATTTATAGAGCTCCACTCCTCTTCTATTCCTCTCCATCGCTCTCCATCCCTCCACCTTCACCTCTTTCTTTGTCCCCGTCGTCTTTTCAGTTCTTCAGCTCTCTCAGGTCTTGTTCTTCTTCATCTATCGATCATTCACTCCTACTTTCCCTCTCCACTCATTTCTCAGTCTTTTTTGTCACTCTCATTCCATTGCCGTGTGCTAAAACCTGCCCTCTATTAGATAATTTTCCCCCTCACAATGCTTATTTTGCTCTATTGTTCAAACGTTGTTTCAAACAACGACTTTTGGGAGAGGCTGTTCCGCAGGACACAGTATTTTCTGCTGCAAAAAATACTTCAGCCTAATTCAGTCCCAGTGATCACTGGCACCAGCTCAGACACACACACTTATAAACACTCGCAGCTGCAGATGTTCACTGCGACACTTACATCTACAGCACCATCTGAAAGTTTGGACACTAATTTACAATCCTAGTCAGAAGTTTGTAAGATTTAGTTTAAGAAGTCTTATATTCTCCAAAAACTCCAGCTAATTAAATGCTGGAGAGAAAAAAAAATCTAAGCTGTATTAATATGAAGGATATTTTCGAAATCCAGTCAACATTCAGAATGGCTAATGCCGACTGGACTAAACGCAGATTGAAGCTCGGGCTGCACAATATACTGTATAATGAAATTATTGTTATTGCGATAATAGTATATGCAATATATCTCCGTATCGCAGATATGTGTGATAACATAAATTTTATGCATTGGTTATGTAAATTTGACCAATCAGCTGGGACCTAACAATCTTTAGCCCTACTTACCCAGTAGTTGCTGTTCTGCTATTGGCTGGAGCAACCTAAAGATGAACCCAGGGCTGAAAAGAAATACTTACGGCCAATCAGAGTCAGACTATCTGAGGTTTTCACTCATAGTCATAGTATTTTTATAGTATTTTAGAACACAAATGTCTGCATCCTGACACAAATTGTTGTTTGAATTAAAATTCATTTGATCCCAAAAATCAGTAAACAGTTTTCAACCATGAGTTTTTCAATAATCCAAAATGTGCTTGATCAAATCATGTGACACTGACAACTGTGTTAATAGTGCTGAAAATTCAGCTTTGCATCCCAGAAATAAATAATATTTTACAAAATACAGTATTTTACAATTTATTGTATTTCAAATGGAAATAATTAGTGCTGGGCACTAATCACATCCAAAATAAAAGTTAGTTTTGACAATATACAGTCAGAATTATTATTTTTTTCTTCTGGAGAAAGTCTTACTTGTTTTATTTCGGCGAGAATAAAAGCGTTTTTTAATTTTTTAAAACCCATTTTAAGGTCAAAATAAGCTAAATGTTTTTTCGATAGTCTACAGAACAAACCATCGTTATACAATAACTTGCCTAATTACCCTAACCTGCCTAGTTAACCTAATTAACTCAGTTAAGCCTTTAAATGTCACTTTATGCTGTATGAAGAGTCTTGAAAAATATCTAGTAAAATATTATTTCCTGTCATCATGGCAAAGATAAAATAAATCAGTTATTATAAATTAGTTATTAAAACTATTATGTTTAGAAATGTGTTGAAAAAATCTTCTCTCTGTTAAACAGAAATTGGGGGAAAATAAATAAACAGGAGGCTAATAATTCTGACTTCAACTGTATGTGTGTGTATTATTCATTTATTCATTTTCCTTCGGCTTAGTCCTTGATAATCAGAGGTCGCCACAGCCGAATGAAGCACCAACTATTCTAGCATTTGTTTTACACAGCGGATGCCCTTCCAGCTCAACCCAGATCTGGGAAACATCCATATACTCTCACATTCACACACGCTCATACACTACGGTTAATTTAGTTCATCCAGTTCACTTATAGCGCTTGTCTTTGGATTGTGGGGGAAACCGGAACACCTGGAGGAAACCCACACGAACACGTGGAGAACATGAAAACTCTACACAGAAATGCCAACTGGCCCAGCCAGGACTCGAACCAGCGACCTTCTTGCTGTGAGGCAACAGTGCTAACCATTGAGCCACTGTGCTATTGTGTGTATTATAGCTATTAATTATGTATATGTGATACACATACACACATATACATAGAAACAAAACAATTATTTTACATAGAGATTTAAATGTATACATAATTTGTATATACATATATTTAATATCTAAATATAAATAAAAATTTTCTCAAATATATGCATGCCTGTGTGTATTTATACATACATTATAAATATACACACACTGAAATCATGCCAAAAACTTTTTTTTTGGATGCAGTTAATTATGATGAATTTTTGCCCATATGTAAACATAACATTACTGTTTTTAGTAAAGTTTTAATTAAAAAAAAATTAAGCAGTCTTGGTGAGACTCCATTGAAATAATTTAAATATGTTAAAAACTTAAGTCTGAAACTAATTACATTTTTCCCAAAAAGTAAAAAAAAAAAAAAAAAAAAAAAAAAACTATTAACATAAAAAGAATCCTACTAATCCTAAATAGCTATACAGTACTTTGTTTTATAATGTTTAACTTTGTCATAAAGTTATACAAGTTTCAAAATAGTTATAAAGCAAACAAGGTGCATAAAGATTTTCCAATACTATTGATTTGAATATTTTTTTAATTTAAAGATGGACAGAAAAAGCAACTAAAATCATTAAAACATACATTGGCTATACCATGTGTAATCCACATACCCAAAACATTCTAATTTTCGTTTTGAGGCCTTTGCTGTTATTCTAAAATGATAAAAGTAGTTCAAATGAAGATGGAACTCACCAATATTGGGGTGTTTGAGTAGACGACAGATTCGGGCCTCTCGTTCCAGTTTCTGATGATCTGCAGAGACGAGAAAGAGGGAAGAAAGCAGGTTAGATATTTGAGGTGGCTGATATCTTCTTCTTACAGCTAAAAAATGAGAAGTACACCTCAGATGAGGTGTCAGCAGCTCTGTCCTCTACTCCAAGAAGAGAGAACATTTGTGCACAGGTGTCATAGATTGACCAATGCAATACAAGGAAGATTTAAAAAAAATATAATAAAATAAGAGAAAAATACTATACATTTTAAATAAAATAATAAAAAAAATTATTAATTAAATTAAAAATTAAATAAATTAAAAATATAAAAAAGTAAATAAAATAAAAATCTATATGCAGAAAGTATTCATAATATATTAACGGCCTCCATAAAAACTGTAAAAAAAATATACCAAGGTATTCAAAGTATAAAATAAAATATTTATGTTTTAAATAATAAAATAAAACTGTATTTAGAAAATAATCATAATGTATTGATGGCCACAATAAAAACTGCAAATATATATATATATACTAATGTATCAAGACTATAAATAAATTAAAATAATAAATTGTTAAATAAATAAATCAAGAAATAATAAACATTTAATTAGAAACAAACTATATGCAGAACATTATCATAATATATTGATGGCCCAATAAAAACTGCAGAAATGTATGGCAGTTTATCCAGGGTGTGAATAAAATAAAATAATATGAAAGTAAATATATAAATATGATGCATTTATCAAATAAAAAACAAAGCAATAGCAAACTACAGAATTATGGTAATTTATCCAGGGTATGAATTTGGCACCATCATCATAATACTGTACATCATATGAGTGTGTGTTTGTCATAGTGGGGGTGAGGTTCAAGCTAATCTAGGGCTTATTAATGAAACACGTAATATGCTTGCGTGAGCTCGAAGGATGAATGTTATGTAAAATTAAACAAACAAGCCTGAGGGCTCATTTCCACAAACACACACACACACACACACACACACACACACACACACACACACACACACACGAATGGGGTGTCTAAATAGCAACTCAATGTCTTGACTGGCTTTATTCATCTTCGCAATGTAAAAATCACCCACTATGCACCGCTGGAGGCCAATGAAATTGGACATGATTCATATTTTAGATGAAAATAATAGGCTTTAAAGTCAAATAAACAATGTTTTAACAGATTATATTCAGACAAGCATTGCAAGCTTTCATATTTTTCTTACTAGACACTGCATATCAAATATTAAAACTGCTTTAAGCTTATTAGCCACATCAAATAATATTTTTTTTTTTGGGGGGGGTCTATACATGCACAAAACAAGATCAATATGCTTTTAAATGTAGAAATGATGCATTTTCAACCTGTTTCTTCTTTTTTTTCTTGCATTGCTCAGGTGTGTGTTTTTCACTGACTTCAACAGTGTAAAAATCTTGATGGTTCTGTGGGTCTCGTCGATCAAATTTGAACTTTATTTTGTATTTTCTATTGGATTCAAGTCAGGTGATTGGCTGGGCCATTCTACAGCTTGATTTTCTTTTTCTGAAAGCATTGAAGAGTTTCCTTGGCTGTGTTTTGTCTTGCTGAAGTGTCCACCCTGGTTTCATCTTCATCATTCTGATAATGTAGATGTTGGACTGAAACAGCTAATATTCATTTATGCTGATGAAGGGCAAAGGGTTGCTGAAGAACTACTGAGAGATTTCAGCTGCTGTCTGGGCTTTCACTGACTTTCTACACCTCTCTTCCTTCATGTGTTCAATACTTTTCCCCAGTGTCATTTCATTTTATAACACATAACTTCATTTGAAAACTAATAAATATTGTTTTCTTTGCATATATCGGTTTCCTAGGTTGTTACTAACACCCAGTGAAAATTTCAAGTCAACGGCACCTTCAGAAATATGTTTTCTGAGAAAAATGGTGACGTGTTCAATACTTATTTCCCCCACTGTATATGAAGAAGTATCAGGGTCAAATTGTGTCCTTAAATGAACTTGTGTCAGCTGAAATGGTGGTGCATGATCAACTCATTCAAACAAGCCTCTTGTGAGCGTTTGTCCCTCTGAATCAACATCATTACTGAAGCACTCAGAAGTGGAGTGACAACAGAACTGTGCGCATGGCCAGTGTGAACAGAAGATTACCACATCTCTACACGCATGTTGTGCAACAGGCCTGACTGGCAATTTCCTCGTGGCGTAATACTGTCGGCTTTCATTCGCCCAGCTCTCCGCAATAAACACATCAGCTTGACACAGACTGCAAACATCAACGCTGTCTAATTGGACACGCGCTTAAGCAAGAGATTCTGAGAAATGAAGTTGAGCTGGTCTTCTAACTGGATTCAGGCCAAAATCTAGTGGGTTGTCACTTTAAAGGGATAGTTCACGCAAATTTACTATGAGTTTACTCACCCTTGAGACATCTAAGATATACTGCAGATGACTTTCAGCTTTTTAGATGAAACCATGGTGCACAGTTTTGCAAGTAAATGGTTAAATATCCATGGGTCATGATAATATACTGAGGTCTTCAGTTTGTGCAGGAAACAGAAACCTGCTTTAAATAATGTTCAGTTTATTAGTTTTAAAAGGTTTTAAATCAGTTTGCCTAAAAAAATGTCAGGGCTACTGGTGATATTCATACTATTTTAACAAGCAAAATAAAAACATTCTGCAGAAGATAAGATATAACATGTTTATTTGCTCTATTGCAGCCTGAACTATCTGTACTAGGGCTGCACAATATATTGTTTCTGCGCAATATATGTGTGAATCTGCAATAGTCACAATTAGGGCTGCACGATTCTGGCTAAAATGAGAATCACAATTTTTTTTACTTAAAATCAAGATCACAATTTTCTCATGATTCTGTAGATGTAAAATAAAGGTTAATATGAGTAGTAGGGGTGTAACGGATCACTGTTGATCCGTGATCCGTACGGATCACAACCCACGGTTCGGAACGCACGTGACCCGCGGATTAATAACTTTTTGAATTTGTAGGTTAATCCAACATTTACAACAACTGCAGAGAGATCGTGTCCCGCGTCAATCAAATCAAGTGTATGAAAACATTTAGACTTCCCTGTAAGATACAATGATGACTGAAAAAGTTGTGGTGGGACCTACCTAAATGCTTTCTTAGGCTATTAATTTAAGGTGTTTTCTGTCACTGCTTGTTTAGCCTGCATTGATGCATTCAGTGTAAAGCTGCACAACATTAAAAGATCGTAATCTCAATTTAAACCCACGCAACATGAACGATAAATGATAATGGTTTGCATATGTTTATTAATCCTTCAAAGCGCTGCATTCAAATCTGCATCGAGGGAGATTCAGTTTTTACACTTTTTAAGTTCGTTACAAACAATTAAATAACAGAAGAACTGGGAGAAGAGTTTATAGTTCAGATATAAACACTGATGTTTATGGTAAAGATTAAAATTAGGTCACTATGTTGAATATGTTTTCAAAAATTATCCACCTATAATGAAACAAAGTTTTGTGTGTGAGTTGTTGAATCATTAATTGAAGATAAATTTGATCTGTTGTACAAGATGTTAGATTTCTATATTAGCATTATCAGCAACAGTAGCAAATATCATATTTCGTATTGAATACTTTTCTTTTTTTTAGCTGGTTCTTTCTTGATATTCATTTTTATTAAAATTACAGGTTCTAAGTTCTGTTTGTTAAAAGCAATGTTTTTTTGCAGTAATATTTTTGTATAAATGGAAAGCAAATGGCATTCGTCTTGCTGATCCGAAAAATGGTCCGATCCGTGACTCAAAAACCGTAGTGTGATCCGAACTGCAGATTTGTGATCCGTTACACCACTAATGAGTGTAACGGAAGTGTAAACACCACTAACGGATCAGTTTGATGATCTTAGCTTTGTGAAATGATGCTACTAAAATATCTGCAAACAATGAAAACAGAGAGGTTTAATGTAAATGCAAATGTAATGTAAAGTAAATTCACAGTCTGGTGGTAAAACATTTTAAACTTGTAATAAAACAGAAAAACATCTTAACTTTGGAGCCAAAATCAGCCAGCTTCAATTTCTGGCCAGTCAAACATTGCATATTCGCTTAGCAGAGATGGCAAAAGTACACACATCCTTTACTCAAGTAGAAGTATAGATACTCATGTTTAAAACGACTCTAGTAAAAGTTGAAGTACTGACTACACTTTTGTACTCAAGTAAAAGTAAAGAAGTACAGCCTGGAATATGTACTCAAGTAAAAAGTGTTCATTACTACTAACTGTTTTAGTTTCACAGTGGCAACTACCATGTATATCATCATCACATACACATCATGTATACATCTATACAAAATAACTTACATTTTTTTGTATTTTCTGCTGCAAAATAGCCAAGCAACATCATTCTACAATATACAGTATACTCTGTATTAGGAAATATGAACTGCTTGGAAACAAAGTAATTACATCTGCATAACGTGCATATATAAAGTATTTAATTGTTTTAGTGAAAACTGTAAAAACATTGACAATTTTTTTTTCTGTATTAGATTGAAAGATCAGAGAAGTAGCTGCACACCATGGTCGAAAGTGGACAAAAGGCTTTAACGCCATTTAAATGCCAGATCTGAACAAGAATGCATCTCGTTTACCTGTGATCCGGTTGACCAAAACGCATACATCACTGATTCTCTGTCTCATACACGTTCGCCATTCTTGCCATTGTAAGCTTAATAAACAAGCCTACTTGTGTGTGATCAGAAGTTGAAAAGCCAAAATAGATTGATTGAATCAAAAAGGCTTTCAAAGTCGACCAACGACTAGAAATAATATAGATTGTGCCACAAAACACATTAAAACAAAAGTAACAAACACAATTTAAAAACGTAAGGAGTAGAAAGAACAGATATTTGTGTAAAAATGTAAAGAGTTAAAGTAAAAATTTGTCAGAAAAATAAATAGTGGAGTAACATACTGATACCAGAAAAATCTACTTAAGTACAGTAACAAAGCATTTGTACTATGTTACTTCCCATCTCTGTCGCTTAGTATTTTAAAACAATTGCTGAAAAATATAATGCATACTTGAAGCCTTCCATGTAAATCACTTAAGGCCCCGTTTAAACTAATACGTTTCAGTTTTAAAACAGCACTTTAGAATGAACAACTCTGAACAACTCTCCGTCTGCACTACATCGCTGAAAACGCACATCACGTGACCACACACACACACACTGGCATGCACTGCAGCGATGGGAGCTGTGCACGTCGGACAGTTCATCAAGGATCTACCGCTGGATCTAATCTCACTATATTTGTTAAACATGATATTTAATTAATCTTGTCTCCATCTAATGACATATTCCCCGACTTTGGTCTTTTGAATCTATTACTTGTTATCAGGTAACGCGTTTTGCCTGAGTGCAAATATAAGTTAATATATTAATTAATGTAACCGCACATTTGACAGATCGCTCGCCTTTATTTCCTATAATGTATAAACTTATTGTACGTAACGTTATACCTTGATAATGGCCATTATTGATTATTAAAACTGATATTCAGAAAAGGCCACTGAAAATGAAAGGAGGCAGTGATGTTATAGGCTCCGTTTTGTTAGAAATATGCATACGGTGAAGACGACACTCATATAAATATGTAGCTACACGATGCCTCAACATTTTTGGTCTCTGTTAAGTTGCTAATATCAAAATGTAAACAGGCAGTTCCTCATATCATGTTTTCATTTTATTGTAAAGTAAAACAATGTATCCAGGGTGATGTGATTGAGGTTATAATGTACACTGTTCCCTTTGAAGATTTACCCGATGTGTCCATGGGAGATTCTTTTCTATATCAAACTTGCGAAGTCTGAACTTACAAGGATACAAGACTGAACTTTGTGTGGGCTACTTAATATTAAGGAAAAGTCCCAATCAGATAGGCGAATGTCTGCAGCCACGCCTCCATTTTCAGATGTCTCTATTTTCCCCCATCCACACTAACACAGAGCAGCAGCATCTTAATATAAAAACGGCCTCTTCAGAGTTTCCAATAAGCTCTGTTTTTGGTGCTCGAAAACTCCGGGGTAGTGTGGATGGATGGCGTAACTGTGGCAAAACTTATGGTTTTAAAACTAAACGGTATTAGCCTAAGTTCCTTTAAAAGACAGCATTCTATGCAGCAACTAAAAAGCGTTTTTGAAACAGAGCTATAAAAACCAAACACACACACAAAACAAAAATCAGAAAACCTTTTATTCCTTTTTTAATGCTTTTGTAAAACACATTGAAACCATAATTCTGTCCCATTGTTGATAAAATGTCACTTCTCAAAAGACATGTTACACAAAAAACACCCCATCTAATCAACCTAACCAGCACATCCACTGGAAGCTAAGTGCCCTTTTTGATTCGGACGCTTGTTTGATTGAACATTTTGTGCATGCATCCATTATAATTTTCCCACATATTGTGCTGTCCATGGCCCAGACCTATTATTTAATTTCCAGTCTTTTTTATTGCCCCATTCTGCCTTGTCCACTCTCTGAACTAGATTAGGTGTTATCCTTTCACATATGCAATCACACACACACACACACACACACACACACACACACACACACACACACACACACACACGCACGCACGCACAGCAGACATGCTCCAAGCTAACAGGATTACATCCTCTCCCATCTTGCCCTGTGACCCAGTGGAAGATTAACCCTTAGCATGTCTCTGGCACAAACACTGCTTTCCTCCAGAGCTCTTTCACTGCTGGCCAACACTGACCCCACTCTCTCCAACCGCAGAGGCACATGAGAGCCAAGATGGCACCAAATCCCCATTACTGGATCACAATCAACACATGTGATCCTATGAACAGAGAGTTGAAGACAATACGAGAAAATTAAAGATGTATATGAGGGAGAGTCATTACCTCGAGTCGTTTGTGTCATTTTGTGCACTTAAGTAATTACTTTGAGTGTTTGTTCAAACAACTTATTTAAATTGAGCCGAAACAACACAATTCTTGAGGTTTTTTTTGGAGAACTTAATTGTTTTATGTTCAATCCACTTACGTTTATAAATACTGTGCAAAAACTGTACACTGTAAAAAATGCTGGGTTTTACACAATTGATGTGTTGGGACAACATTAAGGAATAAGTTAACTAATTAGTTTTTACAAATGTAAGTGGATTGAACAGAAAACAATTAAGTTGTCTCAAAAAAAATCAAGGATTGTCGTTTGAACAAAGAAAACATCATTTTTTTTGAGTGTGCATTGTCTGTACAGTATGTGTACTGTATATTGGTGTTCCAAGAGGATGTTTTCCTGACTGAAAATATTATATGACAATACGTTATGAAAGCTATGTGTGTGTTTTTAAATGGTACTTTAACTTTTTAAACATTAAATCAAGTCAAGTAAAACTTTGCTGAAATTAAAAATAATACTTAACATTTCTAGTCATGTCGGCGGCAATAGCCTAGTGTTTAAGTGCACCAACAAATAGCACCATGGTGCTCACGGCGACTCAAGTTTGATTCCTGGTTCAAGGACCTATGTCGGTCCTTCCCCAATGCCTTTCTGTCTTTCCTCCACTACCTTATCCCAATAAAAAGGTAAAAAATAAAACCTAAAAAATTATTATTTAAAAAAAATACAATTTCTAGCCATCTCAACTTACGTCAATCCAAAAAAATAAATAAATATACAAAAAATATATTATGGCAGCATCATCTTATTTTTACAGGGTTGTGATAACTTGCAATTTTTGTTGTTTTTTTATATTTGTCGTATTTGCTGTGTGATATATATTTTGTCACAGATCATTTTGAGATATTTTATGCCACTGATTATATAATAATTATACAACAGCATAATAAAGCTAATAGCCATAAACACTTTGAAATATTTATCATTCTTAAGGTTATTTAGATTTAATAATTTGATGTTAAAAAGGTAAATGTCCTATTATATATACTATTAAACGTCCTATTAGGTAAATGCCCAGATATAAACTTTGACATCGGTGAGGTAGAATGTAAATGTCATTGTAAAATGGCTTTAATGTTATTTGTGAAATTGTAAATGTATATTAAAATGGTCAAAATGATTGAGTTCATGTTCAGTTTGCACGATAAGTCGATATACTGATTATTGAGCCAGGCCTAGCGATTCGTTTTCTTCCATACCAGATCCAGATATAAGAACTCCCCCTAAACACTCACCATTTTTGAGACGCTGTGTATTATTCATGGATTATAGTTTATTCAATAGTGATCAACAAAATCATATTTTCATACTCTATATTACATATTCTGACAACTCATCACACATATTTGAGATAGAAACCTACATGTTTACTGTTAAAGTACTGTAAACTGAAGTCAATTTTAGAAATGATTGGAAATATCAATAGCATTTGAATTAAATCTATATTCATGGTTTCAAATCAAGACCTGAACTGAAATGAAAGCTCACTAAATCTGAATCTAACCAAAACATCTCAATCAATACACAGCCCTAAAAAATACAGCATTACAGGTCTCATCTTTAAAAAAACTGTCAAAGACAGAATAATTCAAGATGTCAGAATAGCATGCCTTATAGACTTCTATCAGTTAGAATAAGTTGGCTTATGCCTAAATTAAATCTTTTAATTCATTTATGTTAATGGTAAAATGTTTAATACTGAAAATATTAAATAAGATCACAAAAAACACCTTCGAGCTAAAAAAATGCCTATAAGGCAAGCACCATCAATTCAATAACAATATTTGTATTATTTTATTATTTATTTTTACTAACCTTTCCACAATCTAATCAGTTCTAGATGCTTAAAGTTTAAAATTCATCCTACATTTTCTTGTTATATCCTCTAAAAGTAAGTTGCAAATTTATGTAGCTCAATCCTAGTGCTAGCAACAACATCGGTTGTGGGTTCGATTCTTAAGAAATGTCTGACTTAAATAATAAACTGTACATTTTTAATTAAATGCATCTGCCAAAAGTCATCAGCCATTTGTGTGTTGTACTGTGGACTGTGAGGTTTTCGAAAACGATTTTAGTCATGTGACACAGTCAAGTGATCAATTCAGCTAATACTGTGGACGACATTGTAAAGCAGATGTTTTGCTGCGATGTTTCAAGAGACGGAGAGTAAATAAACAGAGAAATAGAAAAACGATAGTGTGGACATGGAGCTTTTTTAGACGAAAACGCCATTCTTAAATGTATTCGGATTACTGTAGACGCAGCCTAAAACTATATAAGAAAGGAGTTTCACACTGGTCAAAAGTAACACCCATTAAACAGATTGGACTTTACATGGTGACTGACTGAGATCCACTAGGTCAAACACAGTAGACCACATATATTTTTAAAGCTACTCTACTGTATCTCAGAAGTAACTGGAGAGGAAACTTCCTTCTATATTACAGAAGGACACATCAGTGCGGTGCTATCAAAATTGCTTCAGTTTCAGAATGAAAGATAACACACTCTCATGCTGCAGTAATTGTATTACAGACACACACAGGCCTCTAATCTGATGCATAATTAAATGCAGGGTAGAGATAGGAAGAGCCCTCTCCTGACATTGTGTGTAAAGGGTGAACAAGAGCAGGACAGACAGGAAGACAAAGAGGGGAAAGGAAAGGTTTCAGAGAGGAGGTCAAGAACTGGCACAAAAACACCCAACTAAACCTGCGCTGAATGTCAAATCATTTTGAACACATATATAAAAAAAAACAGATTTCATACAGTTTTTAAATGCTGCGTTTAATGGAAATCTACACCTTTGTTTGACAAACTAATTTAAGATCAAATCATTTAGTAGGATACTTCAAATGTGAATACAAGAAAAATTTAATAAAAGATCAGCAAATATTAAAATATAAAGATATAACAATAACTTTGAATTGGAAAACAAATTATAATTAAAACTGAGTGCAAATAAAAGTGAGCGAACTGGAACTAATAATGAACTGGAGTGCAACTAAAAAGAAAACATAAAAATAATAAAAACATTAAAATAATTGAAAATAATAGGCGTAGTTAAAATCTAAATGCTTGTTTGTTACAGTAATTTAAAATCAAGTTATTTAGGATACTTCAAATGTGAACTGGCATTGAACACAAGATGAGCAAATATTTAAATTCTTAAAATAGAATATTTAAAAAAAATACACTGAAACCTATTTAAATGTGAATTACCTAAAACTGAAGATGAATGGAACTAATAATGAACTGGAGTGCAACCAAAGGAAAATCTAAAAATAAATGGCGTAATTGAAATCTAAACCCTTGTTTAAGTAATTTAAAATGTAGTTGTTTAGGATCCTTCAAATGTGAATACAACAAAAGTTGAAAACAAGATCAGCAAATATTTTTTTTTTTTTTTGGGGGGGGGGGGGGGGGGGGGGGGGGAGTAGAAAAGTAGAGTCATGGAAATTCTTAAAATGCAAATTTTAAGAATTGTGGCTAAAATTAGAAGAAGAAAAAAATACACTGAAACCTAATTAAATGTGAATCAACCCAAAACTGAAAATAAATATGATTTAAATAACATTAAGTAAGAATTTTTCTGAGATAAATTCTAGAGAGAAGCACAAAAATTGAAAAGGAATAAAAGTAAATAAATAGAAATAACACAAACTTTGAAATGGAAAAAATATTATAATTGAAACTGGATGTAAATAAAAGTGAATGAACTGAAACCAATAATGAACTGGAGTGAAACTAAAAAGAAAATATAAAAATAATTTAAAATAATTGGCCTAACTGAAATCTAAACCCTCGTTTGTTAAAGTAATTTAAAATCCAAGTTATTTAGGATACTTAAAATGTGAATACAAGAAAAATGGGATAAAAGATTTGAAAATAACCTATTTTGGGGGAGAAATGTGCAGAAAGTAGAGTCACAGAAATTCTTAAAATGCAAATGTTGCTGTATTATTGCTGAAATTAGAATAAAAAATACATTAACCCACCTACTTAAATGTGAATTACCTAAAACTAAAATTTAATATGATTTAAATAGCCATTTTAAACAGCCAAAGGAACAAAAGTAAATTAATAAAAATAACAATAACTTTGATAAATGAAACTGGACTACAATAAAAGTGAACAAACAGTAACTAATAATCAACTGGAATGCAACTAAAAAGAAAATATAAAAATAAAGGAAATATTTGAAATGAAATTGGCAATAGGTCAGAATTAAATGTGATTTACCTATAAGCTGTATATGAATGTGAACTGAACAGACATCAAAAAAAAAAAAACAAGTTATATGAAATTTTGCAGCCAAAGAGAGGAACACAAAAAAAGTAATTTTAGTGGAAAATGGAAATAAACAGACACTGGAACAGAACTGAAAGTGAATTAAGTGGAACTGGAATAAAGCATGAACCAACCTAGAATGCTTATAAAATAAGGAGAAAATAAAACCACAGAAGTTGAAAAACGTACATATGAATTCAAAGTAAAATTGGGGATGAAAGGAAGTGAAAGACTGTGAGTTAGAATAGTGACGCAGAAGCACCACTAATCACCAGAGGCCATGTGTGTGCATGAATGTAATAGGAAGGATTACATGAGACATGCACTTGATGAAGCAAAATCACAGCTCCTTGCGTGAGCATCTGCACTATAATCCTGAGCATGTACGTATGCATGCTTATGGCTGGCTGAATGTCTCTCTGTCTGTCTGTGTCTGTGTGTGCGTGTGTCCCTATCGACTAGTAGTAGGGCTAAACATTATATCATCTGAGCATCGATACAGCAATGATTGTATCTGTAATAGTCACATAGTCGCAGGATTAAATTATTTATTAAAGATTTAAATATAAAGATTTTTTTTATTATTAATACAATGATGACCATGTTATTTTACATTTGATTGTTCAATTTCTGTATTTGAATACTGTTAGACTCTACAGAAACCCATAAAGCACTGTTTATTTATTTATTTTGCTTGTAATTTATTATAATTTATGCAGATGCACTGCACAGAAAAAGACTTGATCATCCCAGACGATCTAAACTAATAAAATCTTTCCAAGTAGAGCTATTCAAATCATCTGCTGAAATTATAATCATATCCCAATATATATATTCATCATGGCAAAACAAAAATATCCAAATTTTTCCAATATAGCACAGCTCTAACTAGCAGCATGCCTTTGCTCCTTGATTCATCCATTCCTCTGATTTACTCTATGAATGCAAATAATCCATGGCTGAGCAGAAATCCACAATTACTAACTTCAGTTGATATCACTCACTGACAAAAATGCAAGATAAAAACACATTTTGCATGAAGGATAGTCAAAAAGTAAAACTGTTCAGATAGAGAAGTGTGGTTACCAATGCCATTCATCCAAATATATTTTTGCCCAATCACACACAAGACAAGCACACCTGCACCTCCAGATTTAAAATGAAGAGCGTTTCCCTGAGAAATACATTGATTTGTATTTTGTACATGCTGTGCTGAGAGATTAGCATGAATATAAACATCTCCAGAGCCTCTCCTCATACTCGGGCAAATAAATAAGCAATTATTGTGACTTGAACACCCATACACTCTCATCCAACAACATCCAGACATTTCTGTACCCTTAACAGGAGTTCTATAGCAAACAGTATACTATAGTACACACAACTAGCAATGCAAGGAGATGGGTTTGATTTCTCTGAAAATGCATAAAATGATCAGAATTAGGGATGCAACGATAAACCAATTTCACTATTAACCCCGCTTTAATTGGTCACGCTTAATCGCAAAGGCTTTTTAACACAGAACTGCTGCAAATAAACAAAGTTATGCCAACTGTGCGCTAGTTTGAAGTTTCTAGCTAGACTAATATCCACGCACACTGGATTAACTATGGCTGAGGCTAATAATTAAGAGCTGTTCACATATTGTGTCTTTTGCGTGCGCATGTTCGTTATTTCCAGAGGCACGTGGCTTGTGCGCATATTAGGAGCGATGTGCATGCGGCGCGACGCGCTCACACTTTCCAGGTGCAAGTAGTTGAAAGAATGCTGCAATGCGAGTCACATGACAAGAACTGGACCAATCAGCTTCATATTTTGTATGGAATATACACACTTCTACTCCAAAGAGAAAAAAATTACTAAATGAAAAATACCAAACCATTTTGTAATATAGTTGATCAAAAGTGCCTTTCAGCCAGAGGTTTAGCAGCCTTTGACTACATTTGGTCTCTTTAAAAAGGAAATGCTACAATTTTTTAATTTTTTTATTTAATTATTATTCATTTATTTTCATGGTATAATTATTACTTGTGTTTAAATTCCAAAAAACAGTTTTCCACCTATTTTTAAATCCAAAGAGAAATGGACTATTGTTTGTTTTTAATATTATTTTATATTGTAATAATTGGTAACTGAGCAGAAATAAATAGCACTTTTAAATATAAAGGCCCAGTTTCACAAACAGGGCTTAGCTTAAGCCAGGACTAGACCTTAGTTAAATTAGGCTATTTAAGCCACATTTATAAAAACAGCCTCAGAAAAACACATTACTGATGTGCACTTGTAGACAAAAAATGACACTGACATATTTGAGGACATCCCATTGCAAGTTATTTTCTGTTGAGACAGCTCAAACATGCAATTTAATCCATGACTAGCCTTAAACCTTGTTTGTGAAACTGGGGGAAAGAATTTTTATGTGATTTTCTAAACTGGTAGTATTTTGAAATTACTGAATACATAATAATCATGACAACCATGAAACCGTGATTACTCCTCAAACTATAATCGTACAACAAAAATCTATAATCATTGCATCCCTAATCAAAGTATGGGAAAAAAATAATAAAAGGGTCTTCTAGGCACTAATTAAGTCTTCATCATGGAAAGTGGCAATTAAAAATGACCAATAATTTAGTGAACATTTGGGTTCTGGAAGTAAACATCTATTGATTTTGTCCATAGGAGATTGATTTTTAACAATACAGCCTTAACCTTTAAAGACAGGCCTGTTGTGAGCTCTGAGGTTGTTCACTGATTGATTGCAACAATAAGCTTTGCTTAAACCCATCTGTTGACATTAATTCAATTTATTTCAGCCAATCAGAGAGCTCCACTCCAGAGTGCCAAGAGATCTTCAGCTCCACCCACTCCAATGTAGCACAGTGAATTTGAAAATCTTTATGTTTCATATGATTGTGTTTATTTTCCTCAGTATTCTCTATATCAGAGGTGCCCAAAGTAGGGCCCGCGGGCCAAAGTTGGCCCATGGTAACCTTTGGTTTGGCTCACCATTCCATCTGAAAAGAGAGGGAGAATGATGGGGAGTTGGTTGGGGCAAATGCCTGACAGAGATATCCATTTCAAATTTTATAGTAACCTTTAGTTTCTTTGTTTAATTGAGGAGCTACAAAAAATAATGTTTCAATTAAATGTTGTAAATGAATCAGACTTTTAAAATGTAAAAACTGTCACTTGACAGATAAGAGGACAATGCACAAGACATAAGTGAGCAAATCAAGGCAGGAGCAGCTCTACTAGTGTATTCAGCATTGAACTCTATTGTGTTATAAATGAGATTGTTTATGTTTTTACTATAATAAGTTAATTATTAAATGTTAAAAATGACACTGAATCATTAATTAATATGTTTCAAAGCAACATGCTCTAGTTATTTTTAAATATTAGCAAATACATTAGGAAACTACCCATGGCAAAATTTAAAGCAATACGGTTTGGTATATTTAACTCTGGCTCACAGCTATAAATCAAATTTGGTTTTTGGCCCTTTATAAGACAAAGTTTGGGCACCCGTGCTCTTTGTAGAAAAAAGATTATGAGAAAATATTACAGAATGCATATCAAAAAGGTTACACCCAGCTTCCCCTTATTATGCATCATAAAAATGCAATACAGTAATTTGTATTGTAAGAGGACATTATTATACTCTTCTCACTTGTCTTATTGTATCTTATTTCTTATACAACTTATGTCCTATTTTAGACTGAACTGTCCTTAAATTAAAATAAAGTCCAAGTAATTTGAATAAAGTTTCAGTAAAAGAAACACATTTACTGATTAATGCATGCATGCAAATAAGTACTGGGCGGATAAACTATATTATCTCGAATCACGATAAAATTTATGTCAAGAACAATGATAAGCTCTGCACTTTTTTTTACTCTATATTGATCTAAGAGCCAATCACACAGCAGACATGTGCAACAATGGGAATCTAAAAGTGTGTTGATATTGGAGATGTACTGAAATTTCATAGAAAACGTATCAGCCGAAAATATGTAATGCCATTTAATGGACCCTCTAATTTTTGTGGCAGCATTAACAACTGATATCGAAATATATATCATCATCGTTCAATATGGAAAATAATTATAGAAATTTTTGCCATATCGCCCAGCCCTAATGCAAATGTTGTTGGTCACTTTACATAATCACTCAGATACTCTCTCTTTATGCAGTTCTTTCCCAGAATAAACAGCAGTATATAGACTAAACCTTATATACTGGAGTACAGTAAAAGGTCTGATTTTATGAGACAAATCAAACACTAAAGTCATAACAGCCTTTCCAATGAATCTCAGTAAAAGAATAAATGTAAGAGAAAAACATCAAAAAGCGTCCGGCTTTCATTTGAGCTGGCAAGGATGTTTCCCGGCCAACAAACACGTTGATAAAAGCCAAATTACAGCAGTTTCATGTTCCGTGACTTGTCGAGATAATGCCTTCATTAGGATGCCAGAGGGAAGGAGGAGGAGCCGAGAGGCAGTCGACTGGAGCGACACACACACACACACACACGCACAGGTAACCCATCCCCAAAAGAAAATGCTCAGTCCTAATATGGATACGGATGGTGCAGTGTTTAATTGCTCCATCACCCGTGCCATTTAGACCCAGGGAGTGTGTGTGTGTGTGTTTGACTTAGTGCCGGTGTCAGTGTTTTGCTTTATTGTGCTGAAGCTCAGAGATCCGTGGGCTCAATTACTGGCCCACTGAGAGGCACTCCTGTGTTTGTCGCAATCAACAAAACTGCAGTGGCCGACAGAAAAGAGCAGGCGCAGAGAAGCGCAGACCCGCAGGGACACGGGTCTGGACCCAGAGCACAAATCACTGGGAGCCTGGACAATTAATAGCCTGTCAATATCTGCTAGAAGCAGCTGGTCACCGAGGCTCTTCAATTTTTCCAATGATGAGATGACATTTTTTTTCCCAATGACTAATGTTAAATATGTCGAGGGGCCATTATGTTGAAGGAGCAGCTCCAAACAAATAACAGACTCGGAGTTACATAAAACACTGCATTATGTTCTTTGCAGATACGCAGATCAACATTTGACCTTATAATTTAATATAATATAATATAATTTAATATAATTTAATATAATACAATATAACATAATATAATATAATATAATATAATATAATATAATATAATATAATATAAAATCTACGTAAACATTGTATTTTGTTCCTTTTTGCACCTTTTCTGTAAATATTGACAATTGTTATACTTATATTGCGACATTTCTGATACCCCGATTCTCAAACCATTGTGGCTAGAAAGGATACAATTAATAAAAAATACAATTAATTGCGTAATTTAATTAATAATAGAAATACTTCTCATTAACTTCTGATCGCAGCTTGTATCCCTTCTAGCAACAACCACAGGAGAGATCTGAGCTGTAGGATTTACATCATGTTAATTCATTATTTTCTTCCAAAATACATGAAGGTAAGCGAGTGTTTATCTGAGAGAAGAATTGAGAAAATATTCTAGAAACATAAACAGTGTGTATCTTACGTGAACAAAGCACATCGTCCAGTTATATTGAAAAATTATTATTATTGTCGTCTCCATAGACATCCTTGTGTATTTTACAAACCTTAAATGGTATGGTTTGCTTGTAGTTATGTTGATTTTCAATGTGAATCGAAAACTTAAGATAAATGTAATTTGTTTGAAAGCACAGTTAAATTGTGATTTATGACAAGCGCTGCGCACCTCTTTCTGTGGCTCAGCGTGCACCGTCAGATTAGAATTTTAGCAGTTGATGACGTGCGCTCTAAACGTTCTAATCACACCGGTGTGATCGTACAATTTAGGCACCAGCCAAGGCTGATCACACCGGTGTGATCGTATGCGTGAAAGGGTCAATTAATAATCTCTAAACTCTTCTGAAGTTAAAACATTGCTATTGTGTTGTATAGACGAATATAAACATGCCAAAATACATAGCCCTTTTATTTACATTTTCAATTTATTTTAATCTAGAATGAACATTCTTTTAGTCTACACACTTTTTTTAGCCATTTTTGTTTCAACTGTTGCTGCATGTTTACCGTAGGCTACTTCCACTGATTATGATACTACTATAACCTTTATTGTGATGTGAGCAGACATTTACTGCATTGCTAAAAGCTTTAAAGAAAGATGCACATGGATGCAACATAACAAATCGTGACATGTCATTTTACATTCGGTGCTCTGGGAAAAAACTTCTTCACAGGCAGAGGGTGAGGGTAAGGCCAGACGGGTTTACTTTAGAAAAAAAAAATCCAGGCCAAATCCATGCTGGGCTCTATGCCAGTCTTCACAACACTCACCATACCAACCACAACCACACGGACACACATGCCAAGTCCCAGATTGAATGAGACAGTGCCACACAACATGATCTGATGTATATGTTTATCTGATGACTTCATTAGGGTGTATAAACAGTGCAATGATAAAACGAATACACACAAAAGAAAACATTACATTATGATGGAAAGGAAAAAGCTGGTTGATATTTATTAGTAATTGACCCAATGGAAACTTCAAGCAGCACAGCATTCAAGCTAATTCAACCTTATATTATTCTGAACAATTAATCTAAGTATATGTTTGTTTGTATACATACAGTTGAAGTCAGAATTATTAGCCCTCCTGAATTATTAGCCCCCTTGTATATTTCTTTTCCCAATTTCTGTTTAACGGAAAGAAGATTTTTCAGCACATTTCTAAAAAAAATAATAGTTCCAATAACTCATGTCTAATATTTTACTAGATATTTTTCAAGACACTAGTATTCACCTTAAAGTACAATTTAAAGGCTTAACTAGGTTCATTAGGTTAACTAGGCGAGTTAGGGTAATTAGTCAACGATAGTTTGTTTTGTAAACAAATTGGAAAAAAAATATTGCTTAGGAGGGCTAATAATATTAACCTCAAAATGCATTTGAAAAAAATTCAAAACTGCTTTTATTCTGGCTGAAATAAATAAGATTTTCTCCAGAAGAAAAAATATTATAGGAAATACTGTAAAAAAATTCCTTGTTCTGTTAAACATCATTTGGGAAATATTTGAAAAAGAAAAAAAAAAAACAATTCATAGAAAGTCTAATCATTTTGACTTTTTTTAATTTTTTTTTAATTTTGATTATTTATATACTGACCTTGCAATTCTTTAAAACAGCATAACTCCAGCCTCTGGAAAAAGAACTTTCTGTTAAACCCTGCCTTTATTTTTTTATTCTAAAACTCTGCCTTGCTCTACATCTTTATCTTAAACCCCACCCCTTTCTTAATTCTTTCCCATTGAAATCTTCCTTTAGCCTTTTGTCTTTTTTTTCTTCTATTGGTAGTCCATTTTACAGCCCGCATGTCACAATACATAAGAAAACATATGATTTGTGACTTTATACTGCCAACTTGAGGTCTAGAAGCATTAGGGTTGTTAACTAATCATTGATGCATCTTGTATCTGGATTTTTTTATATTATGATAATTAAATTATATTTAGCTGATTGTGTTTTTGTTCTCATATATTGTAAAATAAAACATTGATTCAACTTAAAATTGTAAAGCAACTTGCTGCACAGCTTGAGTTGACAACTTAAATAGTCAACTAAAGTACTAGGGTTAAAAATTGAGTCAACTCAAAAAAGTTGTGCAACAATTTGCCTTAAAATTTTTTATTGCATCTTTTTATTAACGTTTTAACTATTAATTATAAAACATATTGAAACAAACCAACAGACCATGCCCATTTTAACAATGCAATGCTAAAAAAAACCCTGAAAAAATAAATATATACATGCATTCATAAATAATACATTTATAATAAATAAATAAAATAAAATAATAATGATAAGTAAATAAATTAACAAAATGAATATATATAAACATAATAGTAAAATAATATAAATAAACTCAAATATGACATATACCATAACTCAAAATCCAGCTTAAAGAAACATCAACAAAATCCAAGTAAGGAGTCCAGACTTAATGAAGAGCCTCAGTGGACATATTAATGACACAGGTAAGAAATTATAAGGGAATCATTTCCCTAATAATATTATGCCATTTCAAGGATGGGAGTTTGTCACTGCTGCCAGAAAAAAATATACTGATAAACTGGATCAAAGTCTAAAATGTCAAATAAACGCTTAGTGAATTTGTCAGGCAAACGTCCAACTGGGAGGCCAAAGACAATGGATCCACCTGGAGCTGAAGTCCAAACATATGGCTCAGAAAAGTAACTACTTTTTACCAATAATTTCTAATAACAAGACAATTCCATAATAAATGGGTGTAGTCTCCCACTTCCACTTTACATTTAACACATAGTGGTGAATTACTTGAGTTAAACTTGCTTCTGAGAATATTTTACAATTTTAAGCTGAGTCAATTTTTTATTTGTACAGTGTACCTTCGACCTGTCCATGGCAGGTCTCGCAAAATCTGGTAGCTCGAAGTCCTGGGGCTACTGTTTTTTTTTTTCAGTCAGGCTACCAAAATCTTTCTACCCTGTGCCTCTAAATAAATAAATATAATACTAAAATTGGTATTAGGTGGTGGCAAATCACTGACTTAAGTTATTTACTGATTTATTAATTCAAATGATTTCTTCAAAACAACACTTTAAATCAAGCACAGCAAGTGCCAGTCATTACCACTGGTTCAATGACTCAAATGATTTGTTCAAAAACAGAATTATTAAGGAGCAAAACACTTCAGATTCACAACTCTTCATGTTCACAGAAACCGTTTTGTATCTAAAATGTAACTCACTCAATATTAATTTCTAGCTTTGTATAAAATATCACAATTGTGTTGATATTCAGGAGAAGAACACTTCTACTTGGGTGATATACTTTAACAAGTAGACAAAAAAATAAAAACTCATATAGGGAACATTTTTGCTTTCATATCTTGAATAATATGGCCATTTAACTGTATTCCAATAGGCTTTATCACTCAAAAACTGCTTTATTGTGCATTATTATAGACAACAATCATTGCATGCCCCTACCACACACACAAAAATGAAACATTCAGCAACAAGTTCTCTCATACGCAACAACATCAGCATTCCCTAACTTATTCAAGAGGCAAGCTATCATCTTAGTGACATTACATCACATCATGAGCCCTGAGCAGCAGGCTATCTGAATGTATGCGAGGTTGACCCAGACAGAGCTGTCCCTATAGGCACTGGCCGGCAGGACTGATGTGTCTGCATCTTAAATCTCCACTGCTGTATCCTCCTCCGCTTATATTCTGCCCTTTTCTGCTTCTGAATGCCCCTATTCTGAACATATACATTCAACAGCTGCTCCCTCAGAGCCCTTCCTCTGTTTGGTTCATGATAACAATGCAATACTGCTGTCCTGAGGGAAATATACAGATAAAAGCGGGATTTTGAAGAGTGCATATCAACAGAATGCCAGAATACATGAAAATATATATCTAAAACATTATGAAAATGTAATATTGCTTTTTTTATACTTGTGTTCTGACTCCTGTGTTGTATTTTTTTCCTAATCAAAGTCATGACTGTCATACATTTTTTCATCATTTACAGAAGATAACCACTAAAATTACATTTGTGAATCATGAATCATTTGATGACATTAAAATACTTTAAGGATCACAGTAAAGTTCCAAAATACTACACTGTAAAACCCAACAGTCAACTTTGTCAATTGAAATGTGGTCAACTCAAAATTGACTGAAAGTTAAATCTACTCATTTGAAAAGAGTTTTGAACTCAGTGTTGAAGGTAATAAGTTAATTAAATACCTCATTACTTCAACTTAAATGGAGTAAGTTCACAGTACTCATAGATTAGATTTTTAACGCAAATGTTTTGTAGCAATCGGTTTCCTTAAACGGTTTGAGTTGCCTTAACTCATTGGGTTTTACAGTACTCAGTTGGTTTGAGTTCTCTTCATTTATTGGGTTTTACTGTGCTCAAATTGCTTCGTTTACTCAAATGAATTAAGTTCACAGTACTCATTAGGATTAGTTTTTGAGCTTAAATGGTGTACTTAATTCTCAGTTTAATCTTTAAACTTTGTCACGATTCTTCAAAACACTAGGTTGTACACATTTGTCAGCAAAGCTTTTTTTGATAACTTAAAAAAACACTGACCACTAAAATACAGTAATACTGGGGTCAATAAAGGTCAATACTGACCTTTAAAATAGAGTTTAAAATATGAATGTTTCATTTTTACAGAAATACATGAAAAAAAAAAACTTTGAATAACAGCAAAACATTCTTTCACCCATATTTTAACATGTTATTTTCAGAGAAGTTATCGGAAATATTAAAGTACACACTTTCACAATTTATTTTCTGTTTAAATAATCATTCATTCATTCATTCATTCATTCATTCATTCATTTTCCTTTGGCTTAGTCCCTTTATTCATCAGGAGTCGCCACAGCGGAATGAACTGCCAACTTATCCAGCATATGTTTTTAACAGCGGACGCCCTTCCAGCTGCAACCAAGTACTGGGAAACATCCATACACTCTCACATTCACACACACACACACTATGGCCAATTCAGTTTATTCAATTCACCTATAGCGCATGTCTTTGGACTGTGGGAGGAAACCTAAAGGAAGTCAACGCCAACACAGGGAGAACATGCAAACTCCACACAGAAATGCCAACTGACCCAGCCGGGACTCGAACTAGCGACTGAGCCACAGTGTCGCACCTTTAAATAATCACTTTTGGAAATTTAATATGGCACAGAAGACAAAGATGGATGCTTGATCTTGAACCCACAGACAAACTCTGACTTCAAGCAAGGCAATAGAAGAAAACTGGGGCTGCGTCCGAAATCGCCTACTATTCAGTAGGGTTGTCTCAATACCATTAACTCTTCTTACGATACTATACCAGCTGAAGTATCTCGATACCAAATAGTATTGTGATACTTTATAACTCAAATTATAAAGAAAACTGTCAGAAATACTATATTTTACATGTTATAATAGGTCTTTAATTCAGAATTCCCTTATTATTGAAAAAAATATTATTTGCACTTCACTTCATCTAAAATTTATTTATTCTTTTTGTTTATTTTGTAAATATCGGACCAACAAAAAATACACAAAAATAAAGATACAAATTAAACCAAACGAAATTTGTTACAAAGAGCATTTTTCCAAGCAAAGTAGGCTGTATGAGATGGTCAGAATTGTTTCAATGTTTCCTGTTGCTATTTTGTTTTTTTGTTTTTTCACTCTTATCAGGTAACAATCCAAAGTAATTCAAAATGAAATTTTGTGACTCTTTTTAAGAGATTGTAGCGGTTGTTGTAGCTACTAAATCATATTGACAGGAACAGAAGTGAATCGATTAAGGTGTGCGTTTAAAACGTCAGAAAACATCAGAAAACGTGCAACCTTAAAGAGCTCCACAGACTAGTCAAATAAAATGGTCTATTGTTGCACAAACGTGTGAGCATTTTAGTGACTTTCCACATGCAACATTATGAATTGTAGATAGACCGTTAATGACGATACTACTGTTTACAAACTACAGTGGCACCACCAGTATTTTGGAGCGATAGTATCATGATACTACCATAGTACCGGTAAATCGTGCAACCCTACTACTCAGTAGGTATTGCATTTCGATTTGAATGTACTACTCGACAGTTAGAAAAGTATGTTCTATATAGTGTGAATATGAGTAGTACGAATGGAACTTGGACGCATTACATCCGCCATTTTGTCATGATCACATGACCAACCCACGTCAGTTGCGTCGCTTCACTCCCATTCATGAATTCTCTTGCGGTGCATCAGGGGATAGCGTAGCGTGCATCAGATGCACATTTTAGAATTTTGCCAGAAGTAGTAGGTCATCCAGAAACTTCTCGGATCCTGTTTTTCGAATTCAAACATACTACTCGCCTCGCATACTGTTTTTAGTGTACTATATAGTGTGGAACAGGGTGCGAATTACAGGGGGGTACTGGGGGGATTGACCCCACTAATCAATGCTTAATCCCCCATGAAAGACGTGAAAGCCACATGTATTGGGGGAGGGGGGTCAGTTCTCTAAAGAGTAAGAAGTAGTTTGCTCTGATCTGCATCTTAATTACTAATATTACTAAATAAATAATAGAAAATATAAATATACATCTGACCACCCCTATAATGAATTATACCATTGTAAATGCATAATCACGTCAATTAATCTAAGCCGATAGACAAAATGTTCACACTTTTCTTGTAAAATAGGTGTTTGTTTCTACATATAGCCTAAAAGTAAATTAAAATTAGATGCGTTGTTTGTGTATTCTGACCTAGAGTAACCTCTGAAATGTCTAATCACAGGATATTGCAGGTCAGAATTCACAAACTACTCCACAAAGCACTGAAAAATGTACACGTTGCATTAATTAAATAGATGCCATTTAATTTGATTCACTGAAGCATGTATTATACAAAATAATATTACCAAAAAAGTTGACCCCCCTGATCGTCAAAGTGTAATTTGCACCCTGGTGTGAATGTATGCGACTTCGGATGCAGTCTGGATTTCAAGTTGAAAAGTATTCTAACACTGGTTTTCCTGACCTCTTCCTATTACTCAAAGTGTACAAGCCTCATGGTGAATGGGAAAACAACACGCCATGATATTGAATTAGCCAAACTACAGTTCAAAATAGAAATGACAAAAATAAAAATGTATAAAGAAAACAGAAAATAAATTTCAACACCGTTAAAACAAGCTAAAATAAAAAATGTTAATTAAAATATAAAAATAGGCCTGGGCGATACGGTAAAAATGCAATCTCTATAATTAATTTCCATATTGAACGATAACGATATATATTTTGATATCAATTGTTAATGCTTCCAGATTTAAAAGACTATGCCAACAAAGAGAGTCCATCAAATAACATATTATAATATTTGGTGCATCTCTAATCTCTATCCACACACCTCTAGATTCCCATTGTTGCACATTTGCTGTGTGATTGGCTCTTAGATCAATATAGAGTAAAATGTCCCGATCTTATCATTGTTATTGACAAATTTTATTGCGATTCAATATAATTTTGTTTATAGGCCCAGCCCTATATACAAATAAAAGCTCATTCAAAATATGAATAAAAATTTGCAAATATATACTGGCTAAAATACTAATATTTAATAAAGCTAAACAACACCACTCACATCAGCTTCCTTTAAACACTGCAACACAAGCTTGTAATGCTTATAAATATTCAAATGGCCTCAAAAATCACAGAGGATCTCCTTCAAGCCAGAAGCGACACCATATACACGTAACGCATGTTATTTTTAACATGCTAACCCCGACATGACCGTCTCCCTATATTAACCTGCAAAAAGAACAAGCGACTTAACATGGAAAAACATTACATCAAGTGATTCAGCAGTTCGGAAGCGTTTCCCTAGAAACAGCGTTTGGACAATGAGCTTCGCAGAATTACAGCATGCACAACAGGAATCTGAATCTCCAGACGGCAGCGGCACATTCACTCTTTCCACAGGGGCTACAGAAATCAACAGAGAAGGGCATTCTGGGTAATGCGGAACTGAGCTCAATGCCCGCTGCACCTGTGGCGCAAAAACAACGGTAACCAAGCCACGGGAGGCAGAGACGTAAACAATACATCCCAAAGTACACCTCTGCCCCCGCCGCGGCCTGAGGGGGCAAATTAGAGCAGATTATTCCCTTCAGACACAAAACTGAAAGCTCCGGCTCATCAGAAAGAGTGAGTATTTCAGAGCAGCGGGCAAAGGTGGCATGCGTCATGTAATAGCTTTTAGCTGCGCATCTCCCTCCCCTCATTGTGACGTTTCATAACCCCAGTCGGTGATCCCTCACAGGCCATTTAAGCCTCCCTTTCTCTCTCTATGATGTTTATGACAAATCTACTGTTTTACAAATGCTGCTGTTTTTTAGACTTTCGCTTAAACAGGGTGCAGGGCTTTAGTATAAATTACATGTGTACTATTAATAATGATAGTACTGCAAGTTTTGTTTTTTAGATATGCTAATCTCTGTAGCATTGCTAAGAACTTAATTTGGAAAACTCATGTCCATTTTCTCAATATTTACATTTTTATTATTTGTTTAATTTTAACCCTTGGATTCTAGATTTTCAAATATCTCGGCCAAATATGATCTTATTCTAACAAACCATGCATCAATGGAAAGCATATTTATTTAAACTTATTTAACAGATTAAAAATAAACCAAAATTTCTCAAAAACTGACCTTTATGACAGTATGATTTTTTTATGACACCTTTAGTTATTCAGGGTCACATATCAAATCAATCCATATTATTGGTCCTAAAAAGTTGCATTTTAGTATGCATCTTATTGGCTATGAAAAGATGTTTGGATTATTTGTAATAAAGACACACACACACACACACACACACACACAAACAAACACACACACACACACACATTTCCTTTTGCAAAAAAACAACAATTTACCAGTGCATTAGTAACAACTATGGTACAAATGTAATACTAATAATAAAACATAAACCGCAATGCATGCGCATTATTAATGATCATAGTACTACAAAGTTTTGTCTTTCAGAAATGCTAATTTAACAGTAGCAGTATTGTGAGTTGATATCTAGTAGGCTTATGACAGTATCAAATTTTCTTGCTGCATTTAAAAAGGTTTTATCATGGTATGCGGGATTATCGCGTTATTGACCTAAGCTACGAAAAAAAAACTCTTTTACAGGTACTCTATTAACAATTTTGTAAATTACACAGTATTTAACTAAAATAAACGGTATTTTACTGTAGGACAGTTATGCATGTTTGTAATGTATATTTTACAGTAAAGATATAAAATACTGAATACATACAGTATACAGCAAGATAAATCATGCTGTAAATGTAAATACATTTTTTGCTGTAATTTGTTTACAGTAAGTTACTGGCACTACAACTACACAACTTTTTTATTAAATTAATGAAATTATTAAATTACACAGTATTTAACTGTAATATTAACTATTTTACTATAGGACAGTTATGCAGTATTTTAAGGTACCATTGTGAAAATGATTGTATATTTAACAGTAAAGATATTAAATTCACGCTTTTTTTTACAATGTACAAGATACATAATACTGTTAATATATATATACAGCAGGATAAATGGTACTGTAAACGTAAATAAAGCATTCTTGCTGCAACTGATTTACATAAAGTTACTGGTGGATAGCTGCACTAAAACTACAGTTAAATTTTATAAAAAATTACACATTTTTTAAACGTAATATGAACTGTGTTTTACTGTAGGACAATTATGCAGTATCTTACTGTATTTTAAAGTCACATTGTGAAACCTACTGTATATTTTATGGTAAAGATAGACTTACAATGCTGTAAATACACATACAGCAAGATATATGGTGCTGTAAATGTAAATACAGTATTTTTGCTGTAACTGATTTACAGTAAGTTACTGGCGAAATACTGTAAGTTACTGTAGATTGTACAGGAAATTGTAAACATATACAATATATACATAAATATGTATAATAGTAAAATAATTTCTGGTGTAAATCTTTATTATACGCACGCACGTTTACTGTTCAGAGAAAATAAATGCTTCAAACTAATTCAATTGCAAAATGATTATAACGTATAATAGGTAACAATAAAGTCATTAATGTTAGTTACGAATGAAAAGCAATGATGAGAAAAAGCCTGATTTATTACAGTTATTATTTTAACATTAGGAAAAATAATACAACTGAATTGCATTAGTTATTACCTCCATATGATAAAAAATATGATTTGTATTCGGATATTATGATTATGAATTACGTTATTAGACATTAGAAATTAACATCAGCAAAAATAGTTAAGAGCTTTTGCAGTTTTCATTGTGAGTTTAGTTAAATTAACTAATGTTAACTATCGAAGCCTTATTGCACAGCGTTAACATACAACAGCCCTTTAAATCATACGAATTTTCAATAAATATTAAAGTCTGTTGTTGTAGGCCAGATTAACGTGAAAATTCATGTTTATTACTAATAAGCTAGTTAACCAAGCAATTCTCCAAGCATTTGGAGCTGTTATGAACACCACTGCAAATACAATGCAAATATTCTTAAAAAGCACTCTAAAATGTTACACTTAATATTATGCATGTTAATTATCACAATACATTGAATATTGGCATATTATATATCTATATATATATTATATCTAATTTATGGATGTAAAAAAAATTCTTTAATAAAACTAAAACATTTAAAAAAATAAAACATTTTTTTACAGATTCAACTTACTCATAGAGAGAATATAACACATACATGTATAACATCCTCTATACCACAGGTAACAAGTAGCATAAATTTATGTAGTCTATGATATTATATTAAAAAACAACCAAAAAGACATTTAAAACAAATAAATATGCAAAAAAAAACTGAAATGACTCAGTATTTTTTTTTTTTGCATTAATCATTTAATACTTTTAATGTGTTGTTATTTTATATGAATACATTATTCCTGGCAACGGTTACAAAACAGAATCGTTGTTTGCTGACAGTTCGGCAAATTGGTAGAGGTGTAAGTGCAACCTATTATAAAATCTAGTCTCGCTGGCAGCAAAAAATAAATAAATAAATAAATAAATAATTCAACCCTCGTAGTCTGAAGCCCCGAGGGTGGGAAGGCAGGACGGGCAACTGTATATAGCTACTAATAAAGAGATCCAGACCAAATGCTTACCACCAACTCTAATTAACAAACCAGTGAGTGAATGAAAAAATGTATCTGGCTGAGCTTTTCTAATGTGTTCACTTAGTGGTTCCGTTTTCAGAGTTGTCCATCAGTAAATGTGTATTCACTTCATTAGAAAAGCAGATAACAGTGCTGTATACATCTAAAATGTTGATTTATACCAGTAATGGTGTCTGTACAGAGGAACATCATAACACACACTGACAACAGTGACTAACCTGCAACATCCTAAAATTGGCAATATTCATTCATTTTCCTTCGGCTTAGTCCCTTTATTCATCAGGAATCGCCACAGCAGAATGAAACAATTTATCCAGCATATGTTTTACAACATCCCCTTTGGATGCCCTTCCAGCTGCAACCCAGTATTGGGAAACACCCATTCACACACATACGCTGGGAGAACATGCAAACTCCAAACAGAAATGCCAATTGAACCAGCCGGGACTCGAACTCAACCTTCTTGCAGTGAGGCGACAGTGTTAAACATTGAGCCTCTGTGTCGTTTTTGGCAATATACCTGTATATAATTATTGTTCTGCAGGAAATAATCAAAAATGCATCGTATGAGTCAAAATTATAGATCATGTTCCACACTGAAAAAAATATTTCGGCAAAATTGTTGTAAACAATTTATATGGGTTGAATTTAAGCAAACAAATTAAATGTTGTAATATTCAACTTAATTTGTTTGTTTAAATTCAGCCCAATTCAATTGTTTACAGCCACTTAACTTAAATTTATAAATCATCTTTGAATCATTTTTCAGTGCATGAAGATATTTAGTAAATTTATATAAACTTGTATATCTCTTTTTTAAATTAGTTACATGCATTGCTAAAAACTTTAAAGTAAATTTTCTCAATATTTAGTTTTTTTAACCCGTGGTTTGCAGATATATTAAAATAGTTGCATCTCGGCCAAATATGATCCTATTTTAACAAAGTATCAATGGAAAGCTTACTTATTTAAACCTGTTTAACTTTCAGATTAAAAATTACATTTCCAAAACTTGACCTTTATGACCTTTTTTATGACCCTTTTAGTGATCCAGGGTCACATATCAAATCAATCCCTATTATTGGTCCCAAAATGTTGAATTGTAGCATGTTACTTATTGGCTATAAAGAGAATTTTGGATTATTTGTAATAAAAAAAAAATACAAATTGCCTTTTGAACAGCGCCCCCTCTATTTAAAAAATGTATCATGATTTGTTAAACATTTTAATCGTCACATATTTGAACCGATTTTCAACCATCTCGTGGTGAATCGTTACATGCCTACTAATTATAGATATATAAAACACAGACAACTAACAAAAACCTATAAAAAGGCAAGGCAGAAGCAAACCAGGAAAGAAAAATATCAAATTAAATACTTCATAAATAAAAACGAAAGTTAAAAGAAAGATAACTTGTTTGTCAAAGTACTAGGGCTGGACGGATAAAACAGTATTGGTTTTTATTGACCGAACACCTTTGTCAATAACGATAAAAAAAAAAAGTTCGGTATGAAGTTTTGGTATGAGGCGCTATAGTTTTATTCAAATGTGTCTGCTGACCGCACACCTTAGAAGGAATGCCAATAAACTTAGGGTTATTTCCAATAGAGGCGCACGGCTTACGCGCGCAAATAAGCAGCAGTGTGCAAGTGGCACATTTTCCAGGCACACCTAAGTTGAAAACATCTCAACTTTTCAAAATGGCATGTTTACACATTCATGCAAGTAGAACAAACCAGTATTTGGCACTGCTTCACACTTTGTATGCAATATACACTATTCGGTAATAACGGTAGACTAATTACCTCAGATCAACACAGAGCGCTTGAACACTGCAGTGTTTTTTTCATTTTCTCCATAAATAAAAGTTGCATCAAAACCGCAGGAATGGTTTGTCCATTTGTCACCCTCTGAAAAAAACAGTTGATTAACTCACAAGCATAAAGTGCATTAAAAATAGTGGGGGAAAAAGAAAAAAAATGCGGTGCACTTTTCACGTGCTTTTAGACGCAATATGTGAAGGGTTGAATTGCATCATTACCACCTCAGGTCAGAATAACACATGCAAAAACGAGTGCCGTGACTTGCAGCAGTGATGAGATTGTAAATAAAAAAGGATGCAAGGATGTCGCCAGAGTGGCTTTTTGGTTTCTTTTCTTGTGCATCCCAGCCACTAGCACCCCCTCCGAGTAATGTAGTCATTCAACTATTTGAAAGCTCAGATTGGATTATCATAATTTGTTTTGATTACAGAGTTTACAGTATCATTATTAATGACACCTTACAAATGTTGTTCTACTTTAAAGTTTGCTTTGTTCAGTGTTTACACTTTACCATTGCACACACTTTTCTGCACAAACATTTTATCTATCAATTTTAAGAGTCTCTTTAACACTTGTTTATTGTTTTATATTATATATTTATTATTATTTTAAGACATAAGAAACGAGATATTTGTTTTTGTTTTTTTTTGTTTGTGACTATAAAAACGATTTGCATTAGCAATGTTGGTAAATTAAAATAAAGTGGTTAAATAAATAAAAAAAATCCTAATATTCCTAAATGGATTCAATAATTATCGATAACGGTTGATGTGAAACATTATATCGACATAATTCTTTTTGCTGCATCACCCAGCACTACAAAATACTGAGTCAAATTGTCATATTCTTCCTCTGATTACTTTCAGCCACAAAAAAACGATGTTCCTTTATTCTTAGTAATCCTTATTAAGCGTTCATTCTCAGTAGAATCCCTAACAGACATGCACACACACACATAGTATCTTTAAAGCATCTGTGACATTAGATATAACAGTGTCATCAGCATAAAAATGAACGTTTATCATCTCATGTTTATGAATAATGTTGCCCTGAGGCATCGTACACAGTAAAAATGCAAGATGATATTATGAGCCTCTCTGTCTTTCTCTCCAAAAAAAATTGGTGTGTCTAAATTGTACCAAGTGAAGTTCTAATGAACAGAAAAGTTATCTTCAAGCATTTGAGACAAACTCTCACACACAGATCTGGAAGAAAGGATGAACGCACACAATGTCAGATTAAAGACGAAAAAAACAATTGCCTCCACACACAGGAATGAGTGATAGAGACAGGCAAACATAAGAGAAAGCAGAGCCCGCAGGCAGAAAGACCATGAGCGTTAAATGGGTCAAGGAGAAAGTGATCCAAAGAACGTCACGCTAACTCCCAACGACACCAGAGAGAGAAAGAGAAAATATCAAGCTTCAACAACAAACCTTGGTGGAGCTACAGCTGATGAAGTCTGCCTGGCCCCTGACCTAATATCAAATTAATTTTAGCATTTCATTACACTACGCCATGCTAATTAGATTAACGGAAACTCATTTGTCTTCAGGAACACCCAGTAGCCATAAAGAGCAGAACAAACCACGCCAAGTAGATTTGGAGTTCCTGAAGGAAATATCAGTACGGCAACATGGAGGAGAATCACTTTGTGTGTAAAGGACGTTTCTGTCATAGTCAACACATGAAATGCAAGTCTAGTTTACAGTCAGGCGTATAGAAAAATCAACACACAAGTAGAATCTTATGTATTCCACAGAACTGCAAAAGCCAGTCAAGAAAACAGAATTTTCAATGCAATGTCACAAAATTTGAGTAAATTTGCATGACTAAATCAAAAGTAAAGGCTCCGGTATACTTCAAAAGAAAAAAAGAACATATATAACGTCATTTCAAACAAAATACAATCAAAATGAAGTTCGTTTCGAGTTTGTTTGTTCAGTTGAAAACAGCTCGCCAATGTCTGATACATTTCTTAACATTGTTCCATTCAGTGTCTGTCTGCAGTAAATAGAAAGTAATGTGACATGCCATGGTGCCATGTTTGCCTTGTTTTCTCACAGCCACCATTGTAGTTGTGTTTAGGAGTGCACTCGAGTGGTGTGACACATTTACAACCCTGCCTACTGCAGGGCAGGAGTGTTGGACAATTCTAAAACAGTATCTGCCGCCTTTTTGGCCTAATACAAAAATTTCAAATAAACGGTTTGGTGTATACTGGGGGCTTACATTTATATAGCGCTTTTCTGGACACTCAAAGCTCTTTACAGATTTTTAGGGGGGGAATTTCCTTATCCACTACCGGTGTGCTGGATGATACGACAGCAACCATGTTGCGCCAGACCGCACACCACACCAGCCGTTTGCTGGAAAGGAGACAGAGTGATGAAGCCAATTATGATATGGGGATGGTTAATGGACAGAGTCAAATGGGCAAATTTGGCTACTCTTTTACAAAGAACATCCTGGGATTTTTAGAAAGTAAAGACCTCAGTTTAACGTCTCATCTCACTGAGCAGTTTAGAGTCCCCGACAATATACTGGGGTGTTAGGACCCACACAGACCCCTGCTGGTCTAACTAACACCACTTCCGGCAGCAACCTAACTTTCCCATGTGGTCTCTATCCAGGTACTGACCGGGTGCAGCGCTGCTTAGCTTCAGTGGGTGACCATGTGAGAGTTGCAGAGAGCTAGCTGCTGGCATATAAATATAATAAAATGAGTAACAATGAACAAAAAAATATTTAACCATTTATAGGTCACTCACTGAAATATTCATGGAAAAACCCTGAAGGGTTATTGTAAGACTTTTTTATGTCAAAAAAGTTCCGAAGTAATTTATATTGTAATTAATGAAGTTACCATAAAACACCTAGACCATAAAACCAGTGTCATGTTGCATGGGTATATATTTGGCAATAACCACAAATACATTGTACGGGTCAAAATAACTGATTTTCCTTTTATGGCAAAACTCAATTTTTGATTAGTAAAGTGACTTACTAAGCACTTCATATAAACTAATTTAAAGGTGATCTTCTAGGTATTGCAATTTTTGGAAACCTTCAGATTACACTTTTATATATTTTAATCTCACTCAAATACAGTCCTATCCTAATACAGGGTTCATACACGTTTTTACTATAAAAATGTCATGACTTTTCCAAGACTTTTCCAGAACTTAAGTACATTTTCATGATGTAATGTTTCATGTAATGTCTACATATACATGATAAATAATAAGAAAAACAATAGCGTTCAAATTTATTACAGCATAGAACATGCAACAATCTATTTGGTTTCAATTTGTTTTTATATCTATCTAAAATTGATTTTAATCATGCTTACACAGCACTAATAATGTAAGAGCAAGTTTTTGGCCAAGGACAGAAAAAAGTAAAATTCAACTAACCCAGGGCAGCACAATATATAGTTTCAGCATCGAAATCGCAATATCTGTAATAATCTGCAATAATCACATCGCAGGATATGCAACGTTGGGATTACAGTTTAATATAGAGTTTAATCATAATGGAGTAAAAGTTTATCATCTGCATGCATTTTTAAAGAGATAGTTCACCCAAAAATTACTTACCATTTTTATTACACCCTCCACTTGTTTCAAACATTTATGATTTTTTATTTTTTTTTTTTAATGAACACAAAAATAATTTAATAACTCCTATAGTATTGAAACAAGTGAAGTGTGAGAAAACAGTGAGTACATTTTAATCTTTGAGTGAACTGTTCCTTTAAGGCCTGTGACTGTGAGAACATTTCAATATTTCACATTTTAAAACATCCAGCCACAAGAAACGTTTTGTAACTTTAATAAAGATTAAATAATACACAATGAAGACTACGCAGTGTTGATTATTTGATATCTGTACCAGAATAGTGAATACCTGAAAACTCTAATTCACTTTTATCTTTACATTTTATTTATCTATGCTTGTAATTTATTTGTTATATATTATTTGAGATTCACTCGTCTACAAAATCCCTCCAATCAATCCAAATTAACCTGTTTAATCATCTGGTGAAATTGTATTCACATTGCAATATATATCACAGAAATACAAAATAAGGTAGTCAAGATTTTTCCAATATCGTGCGGCCCTGATTCAAGTATACAGATATTTGTTCAACTAATTTCCATGACTTTTCCAAAACTTTGTGGGTTTTTCCAATCTTTTCCAGGCCTGGAAAATGTAATTTTCAATGTCATTCATGCTTCCAGGTTATCCATGACCGTATGAACCCTGCTAATAAATAAGCATATATAGAAATCAAATTTATTCATATATTACACTTATGACTGGTTTTGTGCTCCAGGATCACATATATGGTTCTCAATAAATGATTAATATATTAGATTTTATTTTAATAAAATGAAACATACTATATATAATACTGCACTTACATCCACCACTGCTTCACCTAGAAGAACTTTCACTAATGACCTACTAACAACAAAACCCGCAACAATAACCACCAGGAAATGCTTTCTTGACACACAGCACCTTCCGACTTCACAATACTCGACCATATATTGTTCAGCTTTCTAAATCTAACGGTTCATGTAGTCTCATGGGATAGCAAAGTATCCACTTTAGATTTTAGTGGACACTTCATCTATTTTTATCCTGAATTTGAAAGATGTGGACATCCTACTCTCATGTAGTGCAGTGTGCACACTATATAGAAGGAAATAGCACACATTTGGAAGGAATAAATATGAACTGCAGCAGTTTAAATATAAAACAGCCTTGCAAGCACTCTAAGGCAACAAATATAACGTCTTCACAAAGCAACATGCAAATTTCCGTATGATATATTGCCTGTATAACCACGACTGCATCATCTTTCCTCCAACAATATCCGAGCTGTTGAACACATCACCCAACATAACTTGTATCATGTTTCAAGATGCGCTTAATCCAATTCTGCTCATTTCATCTGCATTTTAACTGCATCAGAGAGGCGTGCACAGACGCGTCCTGTAGCATCTGATTACACCCAAACAGCAGCGCGTCTGTGAATGAGGCACAGCGTTTGTTTGTTCACACTGTAATAAAGGAGACGCAGCGATTCACTTTCCAGTCCTTCGAAAATGACAGCCCGTTCTGTAATGTAACAAGGCTGAATTATTCACATGTAGCCCTCTGGAGGAGGAAAGAGGAGGAAGAAGTGAGACGCAGGACAGAGAGAGAAAAGTGGGACATGCAGGAAGAAGAATGGTAGTGTCGGGTCTGAAGAACAGGGCAGAGAGAAACTCAAGGTGGGACAAAAATAAGGGTGTGTTCACACCCAACACATTTGGTTAGATTAGACTTGACTGAATTGGTGCAAAGACTCTGTTAGTGTGGTTTAGGGCAGGACGATTAGTTGAACGGAAATCACAAATATGATTGTGATTGTCATGCACATGTCATCAGGAAAGCACAGTGTGAAACATTAGTTTGTTCCTGTACAATCGTAGAGGTTTGAACTCGTTTCTAGAACCCTAGATTTACCCCTGTTGTTCCTGATTAGGGATGCACCGATGCCGATACTTGGATCGGATATCGGTTCGATATCGCATATTTTTGCTGGATCGGGTATCGGCCAGCTGGTACCGATCCAAATCCGATCTTGTGCGTGCGCTATATTCTGTGTTTATAAGCCAACTAATAGGCTAAATGAAGCCTATTTTAAGGCACAAGAACATTGTCATGTAGGCCCACTATATCCGAAATGTTCTGAAGCCATTCTACAGTTTAATGTGAAGTACAGATGAATATTAAAGTGTTTAAATTCATGTTCAGTTCAGCCCTTCCCGCCGCTGCGCGGCTGCGCCCGTCAATCATTCTCCATTCATTCACAATTCAGTCTGCTTGTTGCATTTGACGACAGGAAAAACTTTCTCTAAGACTATTTGTTCCTTTTAGTCTAAATAATTAGTGGAGATATGCATTTAGTTTTGCATTAAGTGGGTATATTTTGACCTGCAGCAGGAGTTCATTTCATAATGTTTGCGCTGCTGTGTGTGTTAGATCAGATCGCATTCGCAATACTGGAGTGGAGACGGTTATTACCTGCTCTTCACACACAAAGGCCTACCTGAAATGTTTAGAAAGCCTCAATAATGCACTGGACAGATCCTCAACGCACTTATTTCTTCCATTTGAGCTGCTGTTTTGCAAATGTCTGCAGATACCGGAGCGCTGCGCGCTGTCTCCGATGCATCAAGCGCTTTCATTCACGTGCCGGCTGCATGCGCAGAGGCGAGGTGCGGCGCTCCGTATAAGATTATTCTTACAATGAGTTTGTTCTCCCATCCTTCAGATTGAGTTTATTTTTCTAAGGTGAATACTTTAATTGCTGCGAATAGTTTTAAAGCCTGGCCCATTGTGGTAAAGGTAGTTTATTAAATAAATTAAAGGTGAAACTGACGGGCGCAATATGGATTGTTATTAACAGAAAATGATTTAGCCTAATATAGGCTATTCTGAAACTGTGAATATTTCACTGTAATTTTATATATTAATATTTGATTTAACAGACCAGTTTGTGTTTTGGCGCTGAAGCATATAAGTGGACCTTTTGAACTTTCTCCGTCTCACTCACGGCGAGATTTGGAGAGGAATTATTAAGTAAAACTGGCATCAGACGCTTTAGTTTCATCTGCATCAAACCTGCAGGAAAATATCAGGCTGTAATTTAATATAATTAATAAATTTAATAAAAGGCTGATTATTTTACCAATGATGTCAATAGCCTATTGCAGATTTCAAAGAAAAATCTTAATATTAAAAAGGAAAGGACAATATCACAAGGAATGCTCAAATAATGTAGCCTAGTTTTACAGCAAGCATGTTTTTAGTTAGATTGTGCCGTCTGTCATGTATACCTATAGGTCTGTTATTTTTTACTAAAGAAGATGATTTCAGTTTAGCACCAGAGCTATAGAAACTGCTCATGGCTCGTTAACCATATACGTCAACCGCTAACAGATTAATATTAAAATATTAATAAAAAAAATAATTGACGTGCCTATATTTTGTATGACACATTAAATATTGCATTTTAAAATACTTATTTATTTTAAATGCAAACAGCATCAGAACATAATATAGCATCTTCACCTGCTGTGTTTTTAGCAGCATATAGAAAAACAGAAACTAAACAAAAAGAATAAAATAAATCCTGCTCTAGATCTTTTCCTTAAATGACAAATTTAAATTACAAAACGAAAACACTGACTGAATACTTTTTAAGAACCGGCAGGCTGTTTGTCCAATCATGTTTTTTTTCTTCCATCAAATAAAAATATCAGGCTACCTCAAATAGATCGAAATAGAAATATGCATTTAATTAATGTTAATTAATTAATGTTAAATATTACAAATTCCCTGTCAACATGTTTAATAGAATTCATTAGTTTAAAGATTATGTCTTTAATTACGATTATGACTCATTTCCTCTGTCTCATTCGCGGTTCATGTGCGCGCGCTGCGTGTAATGAAAGACAATTACCCTAAAGGCTCTATGTTGACTTTTTGTAAAGTATTGGCTACTACATAGCATATAACAATTTTGTTGTTTACATATGATATTGCATTATTTGCTTACATGTTTTGTTAAGTTGTAAAATGAAAGCCTCAGTTTGGTGCGAGGTCCATTAGCCTATGCAAAAAAACAAAAAACTTTAGATTTGTTTGATTGGTAGATTAGGATGTAGGCTATTTAGAAAATTATATTATATAAGAAGTATTAATAACTGTAATTTTCCAAATAGAAAAAAGGTTGGTTTGTTAGTTGAACACTAAATCACCAATAGCCTATTTATTGAGTTTATGACACGGCTCTGGCAGCACAGAGGCGATCCACGTCATCGCTGGCTGGTTTGTCAACAATTCTGTGTCAAACTATGAGCAGAAATATCCTTCTTTCATTTTGCTTCTTTGACAAAATATGTAGGCACGTGTGGTTGCACGTTACTGTGACTGCACGCGCTTTTCCATTCCAAAAACGCGAGGCGCACCGCACTGCCTTTATTGATGACAAGATAAAAAGGAGCGCGGTGCTCTTTTTATTTCACTAGGAAACGACTGAATCAGCTGAGCCGTATTGTGCGCGAGTGTTCCTGTCAGTAATTGTAATTTTTAATTGCATTATGATATTCAAGATTTGTAAAGTCATACAGCTTTGAATGACTTGAAACAGCGACCACAAGTCTCTCCTCCATCATTAAAAGCTCGCCGAAGTCGTCTTGACAACACAAACACTGCTGTCACCTCAAAGAAAACCCCACCCCGCCTCTGCTTTCATTTGATTGAAGAATGAAAAAGACGAGACTGATGTAACACGCTTTTTCCGCTCGAGAGCACATAGCGCGCAATGGCAAAACATTAGTAAACCATGCAAAAGATGCACCTATCAATGTCAACGCAAAAAAGCATTGGGGACAACAAAAAAACGGCACAGTATCGGGATCGGATCGGTATCGATCGATATTCAGAATTTTGGTATCGAGATCGGATCGGTTGGGAAAAAATGGTATCGGTGCATCCCTATTCCTGATCCATCCAGAAAGTTGTGAAAGATATATTTAGTATGTTTCTGTACAACTGTAGAGGCTTGAACACATTTCTAGGACTGTATTTCTAGGACCCTAATTTGACCCCTGTTGTTCCCGATCTGTCCAGTAGGGGGTTGAAAGATATGAATATTATATTTGAAGTTAATGCTTACCTTACACATTGATGCTTGACTGTGTTTTGACATTCAGGTTGCTTTCACACCTAGACATTTGTTTTGGAACCTGGCGCGTTTGCCCCCTTAGCTCGGTGAAACCCGCAATTGTGCTCTGTTCCACGGCAAAACAATTCTGAATTCAAAACCGGTCCGAGATCGCCTGAAAGAGGTGGTCTCGGCTCGGTTGAAACATACTTTGTAGCGGATTGGTTGTAGAGAGAAAGCAATACAATCCAACAAATCAGGCTATATCACAGTGTATTATAAATATGTAATAGGCATATATAAGGCTATAATGCTGCGTTCACACCAACTGCGGAAGAAGCGTCAAGCGCAAGTGATTTACATGTTAAGTCAATGCAAAGACGCGAATAGACATCCTGCGGCACGAATGACATGATTCGTGCGAATGAAGCAGCTCAGACTAAAGCACCGCTGAAATCTTCCATAATCTAGGTACAGTTTCTGGAGGAGTGGATGAACTAACAGAGCTGGGTGCACCTCAGAATGGATCTAGTTGACTCAGGCACGGCTCCAAATGAATAGACACTGTTTTTCAGTCTTCCTAAAGCACATAAACAAAGTTATTCTGTCAATAAAATCTATGTTAGCCATTAAGCAACAAAGCTAGAGTCACCGGGGAGACAGAAGCCCTGCCCATCACATAAATTTGTGTGACAGGTGTGAAAGCCCCCTCAAAGATTTCCATGTTTCTGTGAGGGTTGGTTTTAGGGGTAGGGCCATATAATAAGGGGTCCTAAAAATGCAGCCTTTTTGGTTGTGTAAAAACAGCCTTCTAGTGTCATATGCAGTAAATCTCCACCAAAGGCAAGAGGGCGCTCTCACACAAACTCCAAAAGCCCATAAAGAAATCCAGGAAATCCCTATAGTGCTGCATCATAAACAGAATATTGAACCGCTTTCATTAATTTAGTGTGACTAATACAGATGTGAATGGAATCATCTCACAAAAGGATTTCTTTTAAACACTCAACTTGAGTTATGAGGTGTGTTTGGAGTGAAACCATGTTATTATATGTGGTCATTTCACATGCAGCACTTACTACATAGAGCCATAGTTAATTGAGAATTATTGAGATTATCTCGATGTCACCATCAATTGATTAAATCAATTTTGATTTTGAAACTGATTTTTGCATAGCTTATATCAGTGAACTACGACTCTGTAAAGTGAATGTTGCTCCATCTGAATGTACATGCTGGAGGTTTACTAGAGCCGGCTTTACTGACAAGATGGGCATGAAAATTGCATCAAGCTCAAATTACGTCTTAAAATATATTTAGAGTTTTGCTGTTTTTAATCATAAATATTTTATTTTATTTATTTATTTATTTATTTGTTTGTTTGTTTGTTTGTATGACATGGACATCACAATTACACTGGTTTAAACAGACTCGCTAATTCTCAACACCTGTCCACAGGAGGCTCGACATAAAATGAAAATAAATACATATGTTTATACATGGATGACGCAGTGGCGCAGTAGGTGGTGCTGTTGCCTCACAGCAAGAAGGTCGCTGGTTCGAGTCTCGGCTGGATCAGTTGGCGTTTCTGTGTGAAGTCTGCATGTTCTCCCTGCGTTCGCATGGGTTTCCTCTGGGTTTTATGGTTTCCCCCACAGTCCAAAGACATGCGGAACAGGTAAATTGGGTAGGCTAAATTGTCCGTAATGTACGAGTGTGAATGAGTGTGTATGGATGTTTCCCAGAGATGGGTTGCGGCTGGATAGGCATCCGCTGCGTAAAACATGTGCTGGATAAGTTGGCGGTTCATTCCGCTGTGGCGACTCCAGATTAATAAAGGGACTAAGCCGAAAAGAAAATGAATGAATGAATGTTTATACATATATGATATATATTTATACATATATATTTATATTAATAAATAAAAAAATAGATACATATACTACTGTTTTAATTTAACCACTTTAAGAACATTTATATTACTTTCTAATTTTAGGCTAACAGGTAAATCATTCCACAATTTGGTTCCCTTAACAGAGAAAACAGATTGACCAAAAGAGGTCTTACACTTTAATACAAGACATTCACCATTAGCAGTTGCTCGTGACTCTGTGAAAGGTTTGATGCCTACTGAATAGATCTGAAAACAACTTTGGAACATGATTATTTAAACATTTAAAAAGCAATTTAAGATAATTAAAAGTAATAAATCATAACTAAAAAGGTTATGTTTACATAAAGTCTATGCGATGGCATCATTGTGAGGTTAAGTCCATAATTTTAATTGCTTGTTTATATAGAGTCAATAGGCTTCAAATATCAGTATTTAATTATATCATTTTATATAAATTTTTATATTATTTTTTTATTAACATTTATTAATTATACCACATTCACAATCATTCAGAGGTGTCTCTACCTTGTAAAATTTCAAAATCCCTTCAAGGAAAAAAATGTAAAAAAAAATGCTGGGTTCCCACAATTCCTTCATGTTTTCCCAACACAAATCGATTAAGTTAATCGCAATCATTTTTACAAACTTAAGTTGACTGAACATAAAACAATTAAGTTGTCCCCCCCCCAAAAAACTTAAGAATTGTGTTGTTTTAACCAATTAAAAGAAAATAGTTTGAACAAGCAGAGAAAATCATTTTTTGAGTGTACAATAGGGCTGGGCAATATGACAAAAATGCAATCTCGATAATCATTTTCCACATTGAACGATAACAATATATATTTCGATATAAGTTGTTAATGCTTCCAGATTTAAAAGAGTACCCCAACAATGACTGAAGCCACAAAAATTAGAGAGTCCATTAAACGCCATAACATTTTCGGCCTATAAGTTTTTGGTGGCTGAAAATTCAGTACATCTCTAATATCAACACACTTTTAGACTCCCATTGTTGCACATTTCTGCTGTGTGATTGAGTGTTAGATCAATATAGAGTAAAAAAATGTAAAGAGCTTATCACAGTTATTAACATCAATTTTATCGCGATTCAATATAATATCGTTTATCGGCCCATATTTTTTATTAACTATTTAATAAAAACTATGCATTTTATACTTTAGAATATAAATACGATCAAGTTTACAATCAAACACTGTACATTTTTAACTGCACAAGAATTTCTGAAGCTTGTTTTCACTGCAGCAGTGTGTGTGTGTGTGTGTGTGTGTGTGTCTGTCTGTCTGACATTTCCACTACGGGATGGACCTGCCACAGGACCTGACAGAGAGCAAGCGAGGAACAGGGCCTAAGAATAGCCCAGGGAGAAGGTGCGCGTCCCCTCAAACACGAGCGCAGATATATTTGGAGAGATGAGGCCCTCTGGGAGTGACCTAAAGCACAAACACAGGCCAGAACAGGCACACAAAACTGTTCAGTCCACCGTTTTCCCCTCCTACAGCCATTCATACCTGCAGCCAAGCTTTCCTACGGGGGTCCAAAACTGAAGCTTTTTGTATAAATCCAAACAAGGGAATGCTGGACTGTAGCATATGGGCTTTCTGGTTTTCAGCAAATTGAATGTTCCATCAGGAAGCGGTGAACAGCTGTTGACAGTAAAGCAGCAGAGCCATATTTGAAGAATCATGACTGTGCAGAAGAAGCGCAGAGGAAAAAGCTCACTCCGTGTTTAATGAGGCGCGGCAACAAAAGCAAGGCAAACGCTCCACACCAACGAACATGTGATGCTGTAAGGGGTGTTCATTAAATTGGAGGGATTATATAACATAAACACTAGAGAAAAACGCTCATTGTTCACTACTGAAAGATTCAGATTTGACAAGAAGCTTTCAGGCAATTTAGGAAAATATAGAAGACTTTGCACTCGACACTTTGCGTTTTGCCATAGATATAAAAAGGATCATGCAAACTGGCAGAACTCCTTATATTACCATTTATTCACTTTGTTGGTGATCTCAGAATAAACTGCAAAAGGTAAGCATTTAAAGCATAGGTCTCAAACTCAATTCCTGGAGGGCCACAGCTCTGGACAGTTTTGCTCCAACCCTAATCAAACACAGCTGATCTAGTAGTGTCTAGTAGTGTTTTGAATAGGGTTGGAGCAAAACTGCAGAGCTGTGGCGCACCAGGAATCGAGTTATAAAAGACTTTTCAAAATAAAGACTCATTTTTACAAGTCCCCTATAAAAATAAACTGATGAGTTTTTTAAATTTTTGAATGAATATGGCTGGGAACTATACTTTACCTTATTGATTATTAGACCAGAATGATATAACGTTAGTTAAATAATATAGTTCCTAGTTGTATCAATCTAAAAAAATAGCAACTTTTTTATTTTCCGTTGGTCTTAGTACATAGTCAAGCTTTAAATAAGAAACATAATTATTTAAACTTATTTTTTTGCCATACAGCATCAGTTTCTCTGGCTAATTCATGGCTAAACCTCATACATTTACAACATTTTATAAACATCACTAACAATAATCAAAATACAACAATAAAGATATAATCAACAGCAATAAATGATACATAAGATAAAATTAAAAAACAGGACTTACTTTTTGATCAAAACTCTACCATTTTTGAAGGATTCACATTGAACAATATTTCCTTTAAAAGTCTCTCCAGATAAAAATCGCTGTCTGACAACATAAAAAACAAGGCAGTCCAAAATTATATGTTTAACATTTTGGTTTCTGTTGCAATATTGACATTTTGGGGAACTGCTTTTAGTAGTGAGTATGTTGTGTCCGATACAGCATCTTGTGTAAACAACCACTTGAAAATTTTGAACAAGAGGCTAATGGTCCAATCCAATTAAATAATATTTGTGCTAAGCTAAGCTAAAAGTACTCCAGCCAGATCCTAGGTGCGTAACAAAATCGCATACTTAAGCACTATTCCACTCCATTTTGTAGTATAAATAGTGTAATGCTGTGTTTACACCAGACGCGGCATGCACGTAAATAGACGAGTGAACATTTTGAGTTCACTCGCTTCATTCGCACACCTAGTTCACTTCATTCACACGTTAAATTGACTTCACAACAGACGCAGATTCGAATCACGGCCAGGGCTTTTTTCAGCCTGGTGATTCTAGCTTCATTGCTAAATGGCTAACATTAATTTTATTGAGAAGAATAGCTGTGCTTTATCTGCTTTAGGAAGGCTGAAAAATAGCGTAGATTCGCTCAGCGAATAGCGTAGATCCTTTCAGAGCACCCAGCTCTGCGAGTTCATAAACTCCTCCAGAAACTGTACCTGGATGATGAGGCCTTCAGCCGTGCTTCTGTCTGAGCCGAGCCCAGTTTGATGAGCTGTTGTCAGTGTCGGCGAGAGCATTTCCCCTCGGGACACCAACAACAGGCACTACGTCATAATCACGCCCCTACAAGAGCAAGCTCACGATTGGTTAACGTGGCACGAATGTTCACTTAAGTTCAGATTTTCCAACTCGAGCAACTCACATCAAACACTCAAGTTGTGCCACTTCATTCACACGAATCATGTCATTCATACCGCCTCATTTGCACGAATCGCGGCACAAGATATCTATTCGCATCTTTGCATTGACTTAACATGTAAATCACTTGCGATTGACGCTTCATCCGTGTCTGGTGTGAGCACAGCATAAGTAGTGCACTCACACTGAAATATTCTTTTTATGCTAAAAATAATAAGTGCGCATTAAATACCCGGATGATGCACTTATTCAATCGTTAAAAATAAGTGTGGAATGATGGACATTTCAGGCACTCATCGTCTGCAGCTTTGCTCACGTAGTGGAAGGGGCGGAGTTTTCGGTCACCGATGTTGGATTACTTTATTTGGAAAATTCTCCTACGAGAGTGATTATAGCACCTCCCGATGGTGAATGCGGTTATACTCATGGGAGGTATTATTTGGTCGCTTGGTCATTTATTTCACTAATTTGGCAACCGTCAAACATCATCTGGGAAACGGTTTGAATTTTCGCTTAGTAAAATATGGTAGTGTTCCCATTTGGGACGACACTACATTGAAGTGCCATGCAGTTGAGTGTGTAAGTGCATAGTGCAGAAGTGCAGAATGTATAGTGTGCCATTTGGGACGCAGCTTCTGAGATTGGATGAATCGATACTTCTTCTTTTTTTTATTATTTAACTGTTTAATTTTAGAGGAGTCATAAAATGAGCCTATTTCAAAAAGTGTTAATTTAACACTAGAAAAATAAATTTTCGAAAATTCAAAAACACATTAAGGTGATACTTTTTTACATAAACAAGTTAAACACCTCTGAAAAAAACATTGATTTACATTTTTTTTTAAAGTATAGTATTTTTAGTCTTTTAAGTGTAAGGTATGATGGTGGTTCCTCCAGAGCCTCTTCTAAAAAGCACTTTTTTGCTCTGCGTATAAGCATGCTGTCAGTTTTCTTTTACTTAATCCAAAAGATCTGTACCACATTTCACAGTTTTTCATATCTCAAGGCAGAATGTTCATTTCAAAACAAATTTCAAAGAGTCCATGAACACTATCCCCCCGCTGAGAGCTCGCCTGCCATACTTCACATATACTTTCTTCTGACAAATAACTACATACGAGATAAGATCACCGCTAATAGACCAGTCTGAATGCAAACACACACTGCGTTCTATCAGGTGTGACGGAAAAACATGGGAATGAGAGCGAACCTTATCTTGCTGTTAAAGATGAACTTCTTTGTTTTACTCGTGACTCTCGCCAAATTGATTCTGAATAATCCCGCTCTAGTAATCTGTCTCAGGGCCGATAACAATATATGCGTGACACATGACAGAGAATGAAGCATTGGATTATTTTATTTCATGATTGATATTTTGATGCCACAAACTGATGTTTAGTCATATTTTTATGTGAATATTTATTAGGAAGAAAAATTGCCAGGCCATAAGATATTATCATAATATGTTATATAATTGTGCAACAAGGTCAACTGCAAATGAAGGAAACAAATGAACTAAAAGTTTAGAAATATATTTTATTCTTTTTACATTTTGTTTTTAAATAAATAATAAAAATTATTTCAATAAAATATTTAATTAATCTAAATAAATAAATAAATACATGTAAAAAAAAAATTAGTACAATAAAAAAATAAAAACTCTAATAAACAATAAGGTAAAAAAATAAATAAAATGAATTAAACAATTTAATAAAATTAAAGAAAAAATAAAATGACTCAATCAAGACAGAAAACCACAAAAACGATAGAAAAACAAAAAAATCTAAATTATAAATTAAAATAAATAAATAAATTCCAATATGATAGTATATTTAAGACATTAAAGGTTTAAGACAGCCTGGAGTACTTTTTTTATTATTATTTTAACAGATTTGCGTGTGTTGAGCCTCATTTAAGACAACATTAGCGCCTGTCAGCTTTAACTGTGCGGAAAACTTAATAATTTGAAGCAAGCTTTTCTCAGCTAATTTCATCTTCCGGGTTTAAAATAATTTTTGGGGCGGGATCAAAATAGTTAAAGTAGTGCGAATCTCCTAGTGGAGGGATGACGTGTTGGCTTCTCATTATTATTCATAGCAAAGTTTCCTATGAGAAGACCCTGCTTCTTAATTATTCATGAGAGCACGTGCTTTCCGAAGGGAAGGCAGACCTGCTAAGCTGTGAGACCCAATGACTAGGTGAGACCGCGTCAGTGCAGGGCACAGGTCGTATGTGTTTGTTTCCATGATCCACAGGGTTTGTTGCATGTTTTTTCTGCGATTCTGTCAGGGCCGATACAGCAAAGCAGTTGGTTTGCAGCAAGCATTTTTGCTGTACTCAAGCTGTACGAGAATTGGAGAATGGCAGACTTTGTCTTTTATCAGTTGAGTTTGTTACCATTCAGACACATCACCTATATCCATATGGCTGTGTTCACACAAATCCTCCAAATTACCGGCAGAGCTAATGGTTGGAATAGCCAGGGCAAAAGACCAGCTGCACTCCTATCCACTGTGTCTGCATTGAGACCTGGGGATTCAGGAGGAGAGAAGTCCTCTCATTTATAGTGTTTATATAAACACGATTATTTTTTGGTGACATAACAAATTGTGGTTATGTGTATATGAAATTACGAATAACAAATGTAGCAGAACATTAAATTACTTACTGTTTATTTCTTTGCATTTTAACTTTGTAAACTATAAAATCATGGGACTCCTCACGGTTTGTGTCTGATTTTGTGAGCCAACTGACAACAGTTGTTCACTCCCCTCTTTTTCCCCCTGCTCTGCCGGCCACGCCCCTCCTCCCTCTGCTCTCAGCGCTCCACGCTCCAAAATCTAGATCAGAAAGAGGTTGGGTTTCATGGCTCTTTAAGACAGCTTTTCCAAGTAAAAGAAAAACTACATAAAACAAAATAAAAATAAAAATAAATAAATGCTAATATTGTATTACAGCCAGCTGGTTCTCACACTTGGGTAAGATGATAAGTTCGCCTTCAAACACTTCAATCCCACAATCCTGCAGGGCCATCCACTGCAGAGCTGCTTTAAAAAAGAACAGGAAAAAAAAAACCCACACAAACACAATAGCACAGGTAAAACAACCCACCTAATATTGCAAACATGCAGACTTTCACAACCACTTTAGCTCCTGGCACTTCCAGATGCAGGTACAGATTAGCAAGACAATGCAAGGAATGCACGTGAATGACCGAGACTGAAACCATAAATGACACTCAACAAGAAACAACTGGCTTCGTTTCGCTCCTCTGACATTCCTCTGAAGACAGAAGCGGAGATGTCCAGACACAGATGCATCTCATTAGAACAGCCAAAGGCAGCTTTTCTCCTCTGAAAGCCCTCAAAAACGATGCGAGGGAAGCCATGACAGCTACACAAACACTTGATTTTAAATAATGCTTTCAATATAAGACAAGGCGAGATGTCTTGTTATTGGTGGATTACCTGTACAACATGTGGGTTCAATTAAACTTCCCTCATTTACATTACATTCACATCTATGCAGCTTGTCCAAAGTGACTGAGATTGTATTTGAGATATACATTTTATTAATTGGGATCTATTCTGGAATCATTAATAGAGGGTAAAGAAAGAGCAAAACCAAACATCTTTCACCATTTACTCACAGTAAGATGCTTGCTGACAGTAAAGAATACATTTTGAAGAATGTTGGAAATTGGTGGTCACTGATCTGCGTGTTTTCTCTTGTTTTGACTACAATGGAAGTCAATAGATATGAGTTACCAACATTTTTCCACAGAAAAAAAATCTTCTACATCAGGGGTGTCCAAACTCTGTCCTGGAGGGCCGTTGTCCTGCTGAGCTTAGCTCCAACTTGCTTCAACACACCTGCCATGAAGTTTCTAGTATATCTAGTAAACAAATGTTTGAGTAAATGGTGAATAAATTTAAATTTTTGGTTGCAATTTCCCTTTGAAAAATAGTTATTAGCTTGCATAGGGGAAATAATATTCCTCTGACACATTTCAGCCCCTTATATTCCAAAATAAAAGCAGTACATAATAACTGGTTATGATTATTACTGAACCGATACCTAATTGTCCACGTCTGCATGGCGGTGCACCGAAGAAACAATTAATTTTGACATCCCTAATAATATAATATATAACAAAAAAGGTACAGGAAGACCTTCCCAGTTCAACAGGAAGGATTTTGGAGCTTTACTTTAACCCCCACCACCACACTACACAAATGAAGCCATTAAAAGCACTCTGCTCAAAAGGATCGATAGCGATTTCAGCTTATCAATCAGCCCAAGACTCGCTGCTATTAAGTATTCAATGCCCTTAAGCCCTGCGGTAATACAAGGTAATCAGAGTACAGAATGCAGTATTCTTCCTGCATCCAATGATGGATGAGTTTCACTGCCAGCTGACCTCAGCAAAATTCAGGATTAAAAATTTAGATACTGGCATTCCAGGAAATTACGTGTGGTCCATAAAGTTGTTAAAAGCAGATGTAAATAATTTATTAAACAGTTTAATTTTACACTGCCACTAAAAAGTATGGGTTGAAGATTTTTTTTACATATATTAATACTTTTTTAGCATTGACAAATGACATTACATTCAACAATGGTGGCAGTAAAGATATTTATAATGTTACAAAAGTTTTCCATTTTAAATAAAGGCTGTTCTTTTGAACTTTAGATTCACACTGTAAAACCCAACAGTCAACTTTATCAAAAGTAATGAGTGCAGATAACTCAGAATTTACTGAAAGTTAATTCTACTCATTTGAAAAGAGTTTTGAACTCAGTGTTAAAGATAATGAGTTAATTAAATACCTCATTAAATCAACTTAAATGGAGTAAGTTCACAGTACTCATATAGATACATTTTTAACTCAAATGGTTTGTTGCAATCAGTTTCCTCAAACGGTTTGAGTTACCTTAACTTTTTGGGTTTTACAATGCATTAAAGAGTCCCAAAAATGTATCATTGTTACTAAAAACCACAACTGGTCACAACACTGATGTTTCTTGATGATTATAAAATGAATTTTGAAGGATGTTATTTTCAATACAGTGATGAGGATGCTGCTGAAAATCATAGAAATACAGCTAATAAAGCAGAAGTGTTCTAATTCACAATGCATATATATTTTTAAATGTGGAAGAAATATTGTACTTACATTTTACTTAAACACATACCTAACAAACCCAAAGAACTTTCAAGTGGTTCTAAGGTTGGTTTATACTTCTGCGTTGAGTGATCGGCATGACCCATGGCGCCTGCCTTGTGAGTAGTCTTGCATTTATACTTCTGCATGCTGTTTGTGTTGCTCTGCAATAACACTTCCGAAACGCTAGCTGGCAGTAGGTGTTTATGTTTCTCTGTGTCGAGTTTCTTCGCGGGTGTTTTGTTTTTTCTAAACACTACCTTAATCTACAAGTAGCTAAAACTCGCTCATTCAGAGGCGGGAACCGGCGGACGTGGAACAACTTTAATCATAAGGTAAACACAAAACAAAAGTTTCCATCTGGAGTTCCTTCACCGGACTCGACACTTGTAAACAAATCGCTCCATCGGACTCGCGGCTCTCAGCACCGCCCACACTCATCACAGCTACTAGTAATGGGCGATATAAACGATATGCGATATAAACGATACAAAATTGGCCTACGATAGAGATTCTAATTCTATTGCACTATCGCGATAATGCATGTTTGATGACGCAATCTACCCGCGAAATTAAGAACAACGAGCTGCAGCCGGCTGCAACGCATCATCTTGAATAAACACAGACAGGGCTCGACAGTGCGACAAAAAATAGACGCACATGTGCAATTTTCTTTTTTAATAAGCTCGATTGATAACTTAATTCACTCGGCCACGGTAAAACAACATGCTCTTCACACTAACTTATGGTGTATTACGTTGGAAATCTATTGTGACTGAAAGCACATGCTGACGCTCTCAACAACAGCACTAAGCAACGCATGGCACCGAATGGCGACGTGTCGCACAACTTGCGAGCCTCATGCATGGCATGTCGTGGCTTGTCACACAGATTCCCACACAGCGCTTCCCACACAGATTTTACCTGGGCGGCCAATATATTATTGGGGCGGCCCGGTTCTGTGTTCGCGAGAAACTGAGAACACTCTGCCACAGACTCGCATGCTCTGCATGCAGACCCACAGAGACGCGCTGGATACAGAACTGTTGTCCTGACTTTATAGCAGCTTTGAGAAGAGCGCGAAGACTAAATAGACTGATTCAGCTCATAATTTGGGGTGACAATACATTCTCTTTTCCCTGGACATGTCCGAGAATCTGCTTTCGCTTTCGATATTAATTGTATTCATTTTTGCATTACTTTATAAGCAAACTTTGTCTGGTGTGTCTCAATCTCTCAGCAGCACCAACACTACAGCAGACAGAGAGAGAGAGAGAGAGAAAGAGCAGATCAAGACACCAGTTTTAATTTCATTAGGAGAACAAAATGTTTAAAATCAAATGTGTTACCTTAGGCTGCAGGTTAGAAATATGTTTTTATTTAAAGTATCTGCAATACACAATTTTATTTGACTAATTTAATACTGGAAGTATTTTCAGTACAGTGTAAGTTCCTTAACTAAAAGACACCAGTTTTTTTGTTCTCTGCAACTGGGCATTTAGGAACCAAGGACTTAAAAGAAAAGTCTTTCTTTCTGAAAGGCACTACATTTAGTTTATTTATCTGCAACATTGTGTTGTTTAATTACAGTTTTGCTTTTGCACAATAAATGTTCTCAAAATGACATGCAACGTTTCTTTATTTCTTAAAAAAAAAAAATAGCAGTTTGGCTTTCCTAAGGGTCTAAGTAACCTGTTCTGAAATGGTTGTATTATAATTTATAGATCGCAATATATATCGTTATCGCAAGAGGCTGCAATGTATATTGCAATATGGATTTTAGGCCATATCGCCCATCCCTAACAGCTACCAAGTCGACCAATCACAGTGCTTGCGATACGCATCGTTGCAACGTGTAGTTAAATGTGCATGTCAGCATCGGCGTAAGCCATGGCGAGAGCTATGCAACCACAAAAAAAAGAAGCTGTGCCGGACCATACACATGCGCTTGACTGAGAAGTATAAATCAGCCTTTATACTTGTTTCCATACATGTAGATATTTTTAATTGCATTATTGTTTCAAAATTTCTATCAAATTA